>NIVC01002654.1:104385-152710 GCA_002269645.1 Macrostomum lignano | reverse complement strand
ATCATTGAATAGTCATATGGTATTATGAGCATGATCATTGAATAGTCATGGTAATATGAGCATGATCATTGAATAGTCATCTGGTATTATGAGCATGATCATTGAATAGTCATCTGGTATTATGAGCATGATCATTGAAATAGTCATATGGTATTATGAGCATGATCATTGAATAGTCATAGGTATTATGAGCATGATCATTGAATAGTCATGGTAATATGAGCATGATCATTGAATAGTCATCTGGTATTATGAGCATGATCATTGAATAGTCATCTGGTATTATGAGCATGATCATTGAATAGTCATCTGGTATTATGAGCATGATCATTGAATAGTCATCTGTATTATGACATGATCATTGAATAGTCATCTGTATTATGAGCCATGATCATTGAATAGTCATATGGTATTATGAGCTGGTCATTGAATAGTCATATGGTATTATGAGCATGATCATTGAATAGTCATCTGGTATTATGAGCATGATCATTGAAATAGTCATATGGTATTATGAGCATGATCATTGAATAGTCATATGGTATTATGAGCATGATCATTGAATAGTCATGGTAATATGAGCATGATCATGAATAGTCATCTGGTATTATGAGCATGATCATTGAATAGTCATCTGGTATTATGAGCATGATCATTGAATAGTCATCTGGTATTATGAGCATGATCATTGAATAGTCATCTGGTATTATGAGCATGATCATTGAATAGTCATATGGTATTATGAGCATGATCATTGAATAGTCATATGGTATTATGAGCATGGTCATTGAATAGTCATATGGTATTATGAGCATGATCATTGAATAGTCATCTGGTATTATGAGCATGATCATTGAATATCATCTGGTATTATGAGCATGATCATTGAATACTCATCTGGTATTATGAGCATGATCATTGAATAGTCATATGGTATTATGAGCATGGTCATTGAATAGTCATATGGTATTATGAGCATGATCAATTAATACTCATCTGGTATTATGAGCATGATCATTGAATAGTCATCTGGTATTATGAGCATGATCATTGAATAGTCATATGTATTATGAGCATGATCATTGAATAGTCATCTGATATTATGAGCATGATCATTGAATAGTCATCTGATATTATGAGCATGATCATTGAATAGTCATATGGTATTATGAGCATGATCAATTAATACTCATCTGGTATTATGAGCATGATCATTGAATAGTCATCTGGTATTGTGAGCATGATCATTGAATAGTCATCTGGTATTATGAGCATGATCATTGAATAGTCATCTGATATTATGAGCATGATCATTGAATAGTCATCTGGTATTATGAGCATGATCATTGAATAGTCATATGGTATTATGAGCATGATCATTGAATAGTCATCTGATATTATGAGCATGATCATTGAATAGTCATCTGATATTATGAGCATGATCATTGAATAGTCATATGGTATTATGAGCATGATCAATTAATACTCATCTGGTATTATGAGCATGATCATTGAATAGTCATCTGGTATTGTGAGCATGATCATTGAATAGTCATCTGGTATTATGAGCATGATCATTGAATAGTCATCTGATATTATGAGCATGATCATTGAATAGTCATCTGGTATTATGAGCATGATCATTGAATAGTCATCTGGTATTATGTGCATGATCATTGAATAGTCATCTGTATTATGAGCATGATCATTGAATAGTCATCTGGTATTATGAGCATGATCATTGAATAGTCATCTGATATTATGAGCATGATCATTGAATAGTCATATGGTATTATGAGCATGATCATTGATAGTCATATGGTATTATGAGCATGATCAATTAATACTCATGTGGTATTATGAGCATGATCAATAAGTAGTCATCGGGTATTAGCATGAGCATATAGTCTGAGCTTAGCCATCTTATAGTTTAGAAACTTTTCACGCCTTCAGCCCACGCATCCCCCAGGCCCCGATGCCGTGAGGCAAACAAAATGGACACTCGCTTTCTCCTCTAAAATTGCCAAACGATGGAGCAAAAGCATCTTGGAGACCCAGCTGCAGCATGCAACTGTACTCAGAAATACCGGAGGTGACCCTACACAGTCTGGGCCATTGAAAAACGCTTCCGCCTTCCTGGGGGGCATGCGGCATACAAACGAGAGAACATGCACGAGCTTACAGACCGGCTCATCTGCCTGCCTCCCTTACCTCATGCGCTGCGCCAAACTCCTTATAGGAAAGGGGAAGTCTTAAGTGGATAAGGGCCTCTGCCCTCTGCTACGTAGACCTGGACTCGCCAGTCATGGACCACCAAGTCCATGTAGATTGTGGATATCTCTATTCAAATGAACGCGTATCTCACAACGCAGAACGATAAATACCCTATCGAATGTCCGTTTACTTTTATCCCATCCTTCACCGTCTCCCTGCTGTCTCACTAAAAATTCTCTCAGTACGAGCTAATTGGGAAAAATTTAGAGACGATTTTTTTATCGTCTTTCCTCCGCATCATCTCCGACCTCTCCGATGCATCATCTCCGACCTCTCCTCCGCATCATCTCCGACCTCTCCGATGCATCATCTCCGCCCTCTCCTCTGCATCATCTCCGCCCTCTCCTCTGCATCATCTCCGCCCTCTCCTCTGCATCATCTCCGCCCTCTCCTCTGCATCATCTCCGCCCTCTCCTCTGCATCATCTCCGCCCTCTCCTCTGCATCATCTCCATTCCCTTTGCCTACCCTCTCCCCTCACTCAAACCGCTCGCCTCGCTCTCACCTCTCCAGGCTGTTCGGCAGCCGGTGCGCCAAGTGCAGCGTCGCCCTGGTCAAGTCCGAGCCGGTGATGCGCGCCCAGTCCCGGCTCTATCACGTGACCTGCTTCCGCTGCCAGGCCTGCGCGAGGCAGCTGGTTCCAGGCGAAGAATTCGGCGTTAGACGCGACGACGGCGGCATCTACTGTCGGGCCGACTTTGACGCGCTGCTCACTGGAGATTTCGTCGACGCGTCGTCGACAACGCAGAGGTCGCCGCAACAGCAGCCGCCGTCGCACATTGTCGGCGTTGGCAGCCCGGGCGACAGCATTGGCAGCAGCGGGGTGAACCAGCTGCACCCGGGTATGGAGTGTGAGCAATTGGCTCCGCTGGGCTTGTGACAGTACAGATGAAGAATGTACAGTTGCTAGCTTCAGGTTGACAGTTTCAGGCTAGCTTCAGGTTGACAGTTTCAGGCTAGCTTCAGGTTGACAGTTTCAGGCTAGCTTTAGGTTGACAGTTTCAGGCTAGCTTCAGGTTGACAGTTTCAGGCTAGCTTCAGGTTGACAGTTTCAGGCTAGCTTCAGGTTGACAGTTTCAGGCTAGCTTCAGGTTTTAGTTTCAGGTTAGCTTCAGGTTGCTAGTTTCAGGCTAGCTTCAGGTTGATAGCTTCAGGTTGATAGCTTCAGGTTGATAGCTTCAGGTTGATAGCTTCAGGTTGATAGCTTCAGGTTGATAGCTTCAGGTTGATAGCTTCAGGTTGATAGCTTCAGGTTGATAGCTTCAGGTTGATAGCTTCAGGTTGATAGCTTCAGGTTGATAGCTTCAGGTTGATAGCTTCAGGTTGATAGCTTCAGGTTGATAGCTTCAGGTTGATAGCTTCAGGTTGATAGCTTCAGGTTGATAGCTTCAGGTTGATAGCTTCAGGTTGATAGCTTCAGGTTGATAGCTTCAGGTTGATAGCTTCAGGTTGATAGCTTCAGGTTGATAGCTTCAGGTTGATAGCTTCAGGTTGATAGCAGACAGCAGATTGACAACAAAATGATGGTTTCAATTTGACAGCTTCATCTATCAATAGGTGAAAATTGAATTTTATTGACCTGAAACTGTCAGCCAACATCAAGTAGGCCCTGCAGATGCAATTTGAGGGTAAACTGCCAAAACAGAAGGTTCTCATCGCTTCCCATCAATTTGATAAGAGAAGTGTTTGATAATTGCATCAGCATGAAGAGCCTCTTATGGGCAGATAATTTGTGAAGTCCCGGGTTTATATCTGGCATCTGCCGAGAGCCACTCGCGTCGAGATTATCCCCCCCCCCACCACGCCAATCTAAATCCCAATATTTTATATCCCCAACTTGACTTTATAAAACTTTCCAATTTCATTTTTGGCTAGAGCACGGCCGTCACTTTGAAATCGCGGTTTAGTCACGATCCTGAGGAGGTCTGGACTGAGATTCAGCGCTGGCTTTTGCAGTTCAAACAGGATTGCGATAGCGAATAGTCGGCGCTAGGATTCCTATTTCAATTTGACTGCAAAAGCTCGATGGTCTCAATCATAGAATATTGGCATATGGGGTGCATTGAGACTTCTGAGCTTGTGTCTGTGGCTTGTGCTAAACTTGTGTCTGTGGCTTGTGCTAAACTTGTCTCTGACTTGTGCTAAGCTTGTGTCTGTGACTTGTGCTAAACTTGTGTCTGTGGCTTGTGCTAAGCTTGTGTCTGTGACTTGTGCTAAACTTGTGTCTGTGGCTTGTGCTAAACTTGTCTGTGACTTGTGCTAAGCTTGTGTCTGTGACTTGTGCTAAACTTGTGTCTGTGGCTTGTGCTAAACTTGTCTGTGACTTGTGCTAAGCTTGTGTCTGTGACTTGTGCTAAACTTGTCTGTGACTTGTGCTAAGCTTGTGTCTGTGACTTGTGCTAAGCTTGTGTCTGTGACTTGTGCTAAACTTGTGTCTGTGGCTTGTGCTAAACTTGTCTGTGACTTGTGCTAAGCTTGTGTCTGTGACTTGTGCTAAGCTTGTGTCTGTGACTTGTGCTAAGCTTGTGTCTGTGACTTGTGCTAAACTTGTGTCTGTGGCTTGTGCTAAGCTTGTGTCTGTGACTTGTGCTAAACTTGTCTGTGACTTGTGCTAAGCTTGTGTCTGTGACTTGTGCTAAGCTTGTGTCTGTGACTTGTGCTAAACTTGTGTCTGTGGCTTGTGCTAAGCTTGTGTCTGTGACTTGTGCTAAGCTTGTGTCTGTGGCTGTGTCGAGATTGTGTCTGCAGATTTGTCAAGATTGTGTCTGCAGATTTGCCGAGATTGTGTCTGCAGATATGCCGAGATTGTGTCTGCAGATTTGTCAAGATTGTGTCTGCAGATTTGCCGAGATTGTGTCTGCAGATTTGCCGAGATTGTGCCTGCAGATTTGCCTAGATTGTGTCTGCAGATTTGCCGAGATTGTCTGCAGATTTGCCTAGATTGTGTCTGCAGATTTGCCGAGATTGTGTCTGCAGATTTGCCGAGATTGTGCCTGCAGATTTGCCTAGATTGTGTCTGCAGATTTGTCAAGATTGTGTCTGCAGATTTGCCGAGATTGTGTCTGCAGATTTGTCAAGATTGTGTCTGCAGATTTGTCAAGATTGTGTCTGCAGATTTGTCAAGATTGTGTCTGCAGATTTGTCAAGATTGTGTCTGCAGATTTGCCGAGATTGTGTCTGCAGATTTGTCAAGATTGTGTCTGCAGATTTGCCGAGATTGTGCCTGCAGATTTGCCGAGATTGTGTCTGCAGATTTGCCGAGATTGTGTCTGCAGATTTGTCAAGATTGTGTCTGCAGATTTGCCGAGATTGTGCCTGCAGATTTGCCTAGATTGTGTCTGCAGATTTGCCGAGATTGTGTCTGCAGATTTGCCGAGATTGTGTCTGCAGATTTGTCAAGATTGTGTCTCCAGCTATGTCAAGATTGTGTCTCCAGCTATGTCAAGATTGTGTCTGCAGATTTGCCTAGATTGTGTCCGCAGATTGTGTTAAAGAAACCTTAATCTCAGTGAAATTTCTGAAAATTCTCAGTTGTGCTGCCGAGCGCATTCAGGTGGTTCAGCTACCTCCAATGTCCAGTTGATAAAGCAGGCCATTGTCATGCCTACATGAACATTTGGCCTTTACTGCCTGACTGACAAGTGGGATCTGGGAAAGCAGTGTGGGGATGGACCGGGCAGGTTATCCTCTGCACCGTCGTTTCGCCCCGGCTTGAAAAAGGCGGACTTCCCGGGGTGATTAATGGGCTTCTTTGTAGCAGGGGGCCAGGCAGTCGGGACCCCCATTCGTGCCCTAGCAAGAGCCCCACCCCAAGGGCCTGACAGGACCACCCACCCACCCCACAGTCTAAAGGATCAGACGACATACAGAAAAGCAAGACTAGACGTTTAGTCGTGCGTGCCTGTTTGTGTGTGTGTGTGTTCTTTCTTTAATACTTTTAGGCATCCACTTTCTGCTGGGGAGACGGGGGATGGAGGAGACTCCTCGTCTGCTGGCGGGACTTGGTGGCGGCGGCCGTGGCGGCGTCTGCTGCTCCAACTGCTGCCTTCTCTTGCTGTGCTGCTGTTGCTGCTTCTGTGCCAGCCCACCAGCGAGGGATTAAGGTGGACAGGCCAAGACAAGCCAAGACAAGACAAGACAGGACAGGACGCGATCTCGGAGGCCTCGTATTGGCGGGCGGACAATGATTTTTCTATTCGAAATTCCCTCAGACCGGTAGCTGGGCGCCATTTCCTTTCGGGCTTAATACATATTGTTGGCGAACAAGACGGCAAATGATGCAAGATGCTCCTGATTTGGGGAAACGTACGACTCGCTCCCTTAACCTGATAAACAGGCAACGACGAGGATTCAGCGAGTCAGTCAACGGCGTCGGAGCCTGCTGTGTCCAACGGTGTCGGCAGTGGAACCGGCGCTTCAAGTGGCGCCGCCGCAGGCGGAGGGAAGCGCGGAAAAACCGTCTGTGGCGGCGGCGGCGGCGGCGGCAAGGACAGCAGCAAAGCGACCCGAGTCCGGACGGTGCTGAACGAGAAGCAGCTGCACACGCTGCGCACCTGCTACGCGGCCAATCCTCGGCCGGACGCGCTGATGAAGGAGCAGCTGGTGGAGATGACCGGCCTGAGCCCGCGAGTCATCAGGGTCTGGTTTCAGAACAAGCGGTGCAAGGACAAGAAGAAACAGCTGCTCATGAAACAGATGGAGCACCAGCAGCAGAAGGTGAGGATGTCTATCAGAAGGTAATCTTTTTTGTTCATTATTTATAAGACAGATTAGCAAATCCATTCTATTCCTGCATCCGTGATGTTGGCTAGATTAGCAATCCATTCTATTCCTGCATCCGTGATGTTGGCTAGATTAGCAATCCATTCCATTCCTGCATCCGTGATGTTGGCTAGATTAGCAATCCATTCTATTCCTGCATCCGTGATGTTAGCTAGATTAGCAATCCATTCTATTCCTGCATCCGTGATGTTGGCTAGATTAGCAATCCATTCCATTCCTGCATCCGTGATGTTGGCTAGATTAGCAATCCATTCTATTCCTGCATCCGTGATGTTGGCTAGATTAGCAATCCATTCTATTCCTGCATCCGTGATGTTGGCTAGATTAGCAATCCATTCTATTCCTGCATCCGTGATGTTGGCTAGATTAGCAATCCATTCTATTCCTGCATCCGTGATGTTGGCTAGATTAGCAATCCATTCTATTCCTGCATCCGTGATGTTGGCTAGATTAGCAATCCATTCTATTCATTCATTCCTTTCTAATGGCGGGAAACTCTCCTCTGAGAACAACTTAATAGAAATGAGACGTCAATAGCAAAACCAAATAGCAGTTAAAAATTGATTTACGTACTGGCAGACAGACAGAGTGACAAGCAGTGTGCAGGTCGGCTTAGGTGCAGTGAAATTGTCCACCCCGAGGTTGCCGAACCAGAAGCAGCAGAAATCCACAGTGCAGCTCCACGCCCCCCTGAGGATGAGATCTCAGCTGCGTAAACACCTGGCCGACTGAAATAGCTGAATAATGGGATTCTATGCCGTGTTCCCCAGCCAGCTTGTTTGAGTCCACCCACTAGCCCGAGGGGGGGGGGGTCGCAGCAGATCCCAGAAACCGCAGCAGCCGGGCTGATTTGAGGGGGGGGGCGACGGCGGAAGGAGGCGTTTGGCAAGGCCTGACCAAACAAGACCCCTGGCAGTGCCGGAAGAGACCAAGAGACGCGGTCGCTAATCTTTTTCTAGTTACGCTCGCCCAAGCCCTCACTATTATTGCCCCCCCCCCGAATTTTGACTCCACCACCAACAATTGCGCAGCGACCGGCTAGTGCACCTGCTTTCAGTGTGCGGGAGTGCAGCCTGAGTCTCTCACCGGGAGTTGAGCAGATCCTGAGTCTCTTACCGGGGAGCTGAGCAGGTCCTGAGTCCCTCACATGCAGTTGAGCAGGTCCTGAGTCCCTCACCCGCAGTTGAGCAGATCCTGAGTCTCTTACCGGGGAGCTGAGCAGGTCCTGAGTCCCTCACATGCAGTTGAGCAGGTCCTGAGTCCCTCACCCGCAGTTGAGCAGGTCCTGAGTCCCTCACCTGCAGTTGAGCAGATCCTGAGTTCCTCATCTGAAGTTGAGCAGGTCCTGAGTCCCTCACATGCAGTTGAGCAGGTCCTGAGTCCCTCACCTGCAGTTGAGCAGATCCTGAGTTCCTCATCTGAAGTTGAGCAGATCCTGAGTCCCTCACCTGAATTTGAGCAGATCCTGAGTTCCTCACCCGCAGTTGAGTAGGTCCTGAGTCCCTCACATGCAGTTGAGCAGATCCTGAGTTCCTCATCTGAAGTTGAGCAGGTCCTGAGTCCCTCACATGCAGTTGAGCAGGTCCTGAGTCCCTCACCTGCAGTTGAGCAGATCCTGAGTTCCTCATCTGAAGTTGAGCAGATCCTGAGTCCCTCACCTGAATTTGAGCAGATCCCGAGTTCCTCACCCGCAGTTGAGTAGGTCCTGAGTCCCTCACCTGCAGTTGAGCAGATCCTGAGTTCCTCATCTGAAGTTGAGCAGGTCCTGAGTCCCTCACATGCAGTTGAGCAGGTCCTGAGTCCCTCACCTGCAGTTGAGCAGATCCTGAGTTCCTCATCTGAAGTTGAGCAGATCCTGAGTCCCTCACCTGAATTTGAGCAGATCCTGAGTTCCTCACCCGCAGTTGAGTAGGTCCTGAGTCCCTCACCGGGAGCTGAGCAGGTCCTGAGTCCCTCACATGCAGTTGAGCAGATCCTGAGTCTCTTACCTGCAGTTGAGCAGATCCTGAGGCCTTCATCTGAATTCGGGCAGATCCTGAGTCCTTAACCGGGAACTGAGAAGATTTAACATGATAGCGTCATATTTAACTGCAATAAACAAAATGCATGGAAAGCTTGTCTTACCTCTCCCCAGCGCACTCTGAACGGCATACCAATGATTGCGTCATCGCCTGTCAGACACGATCCGAGACAGCACCTTGGCGGCCAGCATCATCTGCAGCATCCTAGCCATCTTCATCATTCTCAGCAACAGCATCAGCAGCAGCAGCAGGATGCTCAGTCGGCCTATTCAGCCGCTGCCGCAGCCGCCGCGGCCGCTGCTGCCGCCGCTGCAGCCTCGGCGCCTTGGTGCCACGTTGTGGAGACTGCGACTCTGGCTCACAGCGAGGCCGACAGCTCACAGCAGCAGCCGCTGTTCCAGCAGCTCGTTGGCGCCTACCAGAGCCTGTTCGCCGCCGACTCGGCAGAGCTCGGCAAATACGCCTGTGATGCCGACGCAGACTATGAGGAGGAGCAGGAACTCGGAGAGGACGATGAAGCCGATCGCGAGGAGGCTGGACTGCGTGAAGCCAACGAAGAATCGGGTGCGTCTCTGCCCGAGCCGGAGCCGGAGGTTCGCCGAGATGACGGGTTGACCTTCGCCGCAGCTTCCCGATGACCCGTTGCTATGGCCTGTGGACATTTTTGAATGAGCATATGCAATGCGAGTAAAGTCACATGCGAGGTGGCAGCTGGTGGCCGGATCTTTATAACTGTAAAGTTTAGCTCTAATTATTCTTATAGTAAATATGTATACTACTTATGAATTTTATTAGCAGTAGCAACTCGCGGACAACCAAAGCAGAAGGACGCAACACCCGAAACATTACCATCGATTCATCGCTTTTGAAATACAATTTTTTTCTATTTTCAGCGCAATAACTTTCTCAGCGCAGGGTGAGATACTCATTGCAGGGTGAGATACTCATTGCAGGGTGAGATACTCAGTGCAGGGTGAGATACTCAGTGCAGGGTGAGATGCTCAGTGCAGGGTGAGATGCTCAGTGCAGGGTGAGATGCTCAGTGCAGGGTGAGATACTCAGTGCAGGGTGAGATGCTCAGTGCAGGGTGAGATGCTCAGTGCAGGCACCCTTATACTTTCGCTGTCCACGGCAGTACTGCCAGGGTGTTATCCTTTAAGCCGTTGCTTTTCCTAAGAAACAGTTCATCCTGCTCCACTCATTTCTCATAACATTGCCTCTGTGCGTTGTAAATTTTTGTTAGACTGTGCACTATAAGGTGTTTTTTGAATTCTTTGAAAGAGAATGGACGCACCGTTTTTTTTCTGTTTGAGATGAAGCACCTCCAGCCCGCATGTTATCGGAGTTGAGCGTCTAAATAAAAATTGTTATTTATTAAATATATTCCGTTTTGAAATCGACAATGCTTATAAAATTAACTGCCTCCGTTGTTGTCAGAAAAGTTTGTATCAGTTTTGTTCTATTACTTTTAAAAATTCAGAGTCATTTTAATGCTTCACATTTTTGAAAACATAGACTGCCCTAGTTCAACCAGTAGTCACAAAGGTATCTATAGACACAGCAACTTTCTTTTTGTCAACTCTTCCGTCTGACACCTCTCGTTCTGACACCTCCCGTTCTGACACCTCCCATACTGACACCTTCCATTCTGACACCTCCCATTTTGACACCTCCCATTCTGACACCTCCCTTTTGACACCACAGTTTTTGACACTTTCCTTTCTGACACTCCAGTGACACCTCATTCCACTACTCCTGCTCAACTCCGGATGAGGGACTCAGGACCTTCTCAACTCCAGATGAGGGACTTAGGACCTTCTCAACTCCGGATGAGGGACTCAGGACCTTCTCAACTCCGGATGAGGGACTCAGGACCTTCTCAACTCCGGATGAGGGACTCAGGACCTTCTCAACTCCGGATGAGGGACTCAGGACCTTCTCAACTCCGGATGAGGGACTTAGGACCTTCTCAACTCCGGATGAGGGACTTAGGACCTTCTCAACTCCAGATGAGGGACTTAGGACCTTCTCAACTCCAGATGCGGGACTCAGGATCTGCTCAACTGCAGATGAGCGACTCAGGACCTTCTCAACTGCAGATGAGCGACTCAGGACCTGCTCAACTGCAGGTGAGAGACTCAGGATCTGCTCAACTGCAGATGAGCGACTCAGGACCTTCTCAACTCCAGATGCGGGACTCAGGACCTGCTCAACTGCAGGTGAGAGACTCAGGATCTGCTCAACTGCAGATGAGCGACTCAGGACCTGCTCAACTGCAGGTGAGAGACTCAGGATCTGCTCAACTGCAGATGAGCGACTCAGGACCTGCTCAACTGCAGGTGAGAGACTCAGGATCTGCTCAACCCACGCCTTTGGGAGATTTTATAAAAATTGAAAAGAACTGTAGAATATTTCCACCCAGACAGCCGAAAAAGACTGCCGAAACTTATAAGAAATACGGTATACATTCTCCACCTGTCCGGCCAACTTTGATTGCACTTTTATGCTCTGTGTATAAACTCTGACTCTCTCTCCCCCCCAGACGTTTATGAGTTGTCTATGGTAAAAAGTTTTACGACATGAATACATAATACATATCCGAATATGAATACATAATGAATACATACATGAATACATATCCGAATTAATAAGCAGCTGGCAGAGTGTGAGCGACAGCTATACATGTAAATGTCTATGGCATTTCCTAGGTAAGCTCAAACTTCTAACGGTCAAGTTCTTTCCTACGTCCATGGTTTGAAGACGCTTTAGGCTAACAACAGTCGCAGTGAAAGGATCAGCTGGGGCACGTCAGGCCAGCTATATAGTATAAATATTTATACACCAAATAGAGCATAAAGCCAATGTCGCAGGAAAAGACGCCTCGCCGAGCCCGGCTGCAGAGGAACCGCTTAGCCGATCCAAAGTCGTTGAACACGGAGAATGGCAACGCGGACAAGGCCGAACAGACCAGAGTTCTGACCAAGCCTGGCTGCCTGCCGTTTCCCTACCGCAGCCTGCAGCCGTCTCAGCCAACGGATACCACCGACTTTCGAGTGCACTATTGGTTCTACGTCTATCTGTACAGCTCCGAGGTAGACCGTCTGATGGCGCCGTTCATGGACTTGGACAAGCGGTTCGCTACCGATAGGCGACTTCTGGTCATCATGAACAAATCAGGGGTGAGCAGGTCCTGAGTCCTGAGTCCCTCACCTGGATGGAGTTGAGCAGGTCCTGAGTCCCTCACCTGGAGTTGAGCAGGTCCTGAGTCCGTCACCTGGAGTTGAGCAGGTCCTGAGTCCCTCACCTGGAGTTGAGCCGGAACATCTTATAATCATAAAAAGATCCTTAACTGTTCGTATTACGAGAAGTGTATTCTGTACTAATCCTTGAAATTAATAGTTATACAGATTCAAACTCGCGATTAACCTAGAAAATGATTGCCAGGGGTCACCGAGGAGCGGATGTGACTGCTTGCCTCTTCGTTGGCCTGGATTTTACTGCCCCCTTTGACTTGCTAGATAATAATAATACGCTCGTAATTGACTACACAGGCCCCAATTTCGCTAGATGTGCAACCGACAGCTCAGCCGCAGCTATTGCGCGGTGAATCTGAAGGCTGCGTACGGCTGTTCAGTCCAAGGACTGGGGGTCGCCACACACAGCCTCAATTACCCCAGCTAATGCTGGCACCCATTTACAGCTGGTTGAACCGAAGCAATGCAGAGTTAAATGTCTTGCTCAAGGACACATATTGTTCCAGTAGGATCGGGAATCGAACCCCCGACGTGAGGCTACATCCCCATCTAGGCTACAACTTGCTAGCTAACTATCCAGCACGCTGTCCAGCAGCAATCGGTTGAAGCTCATTTCATCTACCAGCCTGAAGCGTCAAAAATCATTTCTTACTACTTCTAAGTAGTGTACCCAACAGTTTCTTTTACCGTTTTAATGTCCGAAATGGAACATCGATCCTTTTCGATGGAGCAAGTATAGGATTTATCAAAATTCGGATACTCGTATCTTATTCACGGAGAGTAACCACAATCTCTGCACAATCTGCCCGCGCACAATACGCAGGCGCGCATCAGCCTGGGCAGCCTGGAGCTGTACAAGTCATTGCCCAGGCGTGTGGTCATCGTGCGGGCCGCCAGCTGGGACAGAATCGTGCGAGCCGTCCTCGAGATGGAGGACCTGCTGCCGGACTTCATGCGCTACGCGTGCCACCCGGTGCTCATGGACAACTCCACCCTGCAGTTCAACTGCACCAACTTCCTGCAGACAGCCGGCATTGTGCGGATTACTCAGCCGCTGACTTGAGCACGGTTGCCTACTGAGTAACTAATTAAACCCATGGCGACCAGAAAAACCGGATGACCAGTTAATTTCATTTTTCTATTTTTTTTCAAGCCAAATGCGGTTCAAGCATTTTTTGCTGATTTATTTCAACCACAAAAATGCTCATTTTTTCATCCCATCAAAAAGTTGAAGTTCATTAAAATAAATTGAAGCCGTCTAACGCTTAAGAATGTCGTTTCGTTTCAAACTTTTGACGTGTCAGAAGTCGTTTTGATCCTTTGTTCTCGAGTTTTGCAATTATATAATTGTATATTTATATTAATTATTCGTAAATGAAAGAATAAAATCACTTTGGGAAAATTTATCGAATAAAATATTGCACAGGAATCTTATCTATGATGGAATAAGCAAAGTGATAAATTACAATACTACAGCTAGTTCGGGCTGCCAGGCTTAATAACAACATTTCTTAAACAGATACATCGCCAAAAAGTCCTTGAAAAAGTGCATCTGCATGAGAATGATAGAAACTAATAAAAGATCAACCTTAAAGCTTGGGACAGCTTTGAGAAAGAGACGTGCAATCAAGACTAAATCAAGACTTCCTAATGAGATCGCACGAGTAGCTTATCGGTCTGTCTTTTGTGACAGAATCTGCAGGTTGGTGCATGGCTTTCTCTCTCTCAGATTGACGACGGTCTGACACTCGCGAAAAGCCAAGCCAAGCCTAGGGGATCTAGCCCTCATTAACCTGGCAGTGCACCCACCCCTGTATTCCTCAGTAGTGGCTGTTAATACATTTTTGGGCATAGCAGAACTCCGTCAGGCTATGACAGTTTTGTCCTGCGTCCACACCGTGCAGCCGGCGCAGTAATAGGTGCTCACCAGCAGCGACAGGCCGGCGGCCACCGCCACAGCCGGCCAGATGATGCAGTGAGTCGCCTGCCGCCTGGAGAAGATGCGGTGCAGCAGCACTGGGGTCGGGCCGCCGGGCTTCGAAGCCGGCTGGTAGTGGCAAGGGAAGCTGCGGCTCTTGCGCAGGGTCCTGATAAATCTGGTTGTCATGGCGACGTTCTCGGCCGCCTGCGACAGGCAGGGAGCGGTGCCGCACTGATTGATCTGACAGGGGAATGAGACGACAGAAGTCAGGGAACACGCGCGCCGAAGAGAATCCGAATTTCAGGAAAAAACTTCAGTGTGTGTCAGAGATTGGTCACTTGGCTTGACATTTGGTTACCACCTGGTCTCTAAACTGTAGGTAGGTAAACTTGTGAATCGATAAATTATTATATTACTAGTAGTAAACATAATTATTGTTATGTCCGCTGGAGGGCTGCGCACACAACCATCGCTGACGGCAATTCTGCCCATTCCGCTGACTCCGCTGACGAAGTATTAGTGTTACGATAAAATCCTTACAAATGGGGTTGTAGCCTAGTGGTTAGAGCGTCGGACTCGCGAATGAAAGGTCGGGGGTTCGATTCTCGATCCACTCGCCAAAATTTGTGTCCTTGAGAAATACATGTACATTTAACTCTGCATTGCTTCAGTTCAACCAGCTGTAAAATGGGTGCCAGCATTAGCTGGGGTAATTGATGGTGTGGTTGGCGACCCCCCAATCCTTCGACTGAACAGCCGTACGCAGCCTTCAGATGCGCCGCGCAATAGCTGCGGCTGAGCTGTCGGTTGCACATCTTCTATCAAAATGTTGCACCGGCTCCAGCAAAATAAAATTATCTAGACCACAGTTCTTACCGGCTCGTCGTGTCGCTCAGAAAACGTGATGAAGTTCTCGTACAGCATCCCGGTTTGATTGGTCTGGCTGATGCTGACCCGAATGCTGTAGCAGGGGAAGCTGCTCTTGTCTTTGCTGCACTTGCTCTCGCAGGGCAGCTTGGCGATGAGGTGCTCGGTCAGATAGGTGCAGTTGGCGTCGGCGAAGCGGCTCTCTCTGGAGTACGGCAGGATGATCAGCGGCACCAGGATTGTGCCAACAATTACGCCACAGGTGATGAGAGTGATGCAGGCCAGGAAGATGAGCTTGGCCAGGCCGTGAACATTGCATAGGCGGTCGCAGCGTTTCAACGCCATGAGAGTTTTGCCTGGCTAAAATATTGAGAACGTTTTTAGCTTAGTTTACAAAGAATAGGTTATTGCTTACCCAGTCAGGATGAATAAAGAAGTAAGAAGGGACGCTTTGTTTCTGATGGAAGAATGAAAGCCATTTTGACTGATGCACTAACCGCGGCCAACTATGCTTAACTTTACTGTGCTGGCGACCCTCTGGTTGACTCAATCCGTTTGAGTGCCTCTTACGAGGAATGGTTGGCCAAAAATTAGGATATTCGGTCTTTGAGAGTCCGATTTTGTTTTACAGTGTTTTACAGTATCTTACAGTGCTTTACAGTATTTACAATGTACCGTATCTAAGCTTGTGTTACAGGTTCGAGGCTGTTACATTCCGTGTTACAGGCTTGATTGACAGGCTTGAGGCTCTTACACACAACCATCAATAGAGCTATCGAATCACGCGACTGATGTCCTCATTTGATGGCGGTGTGATTGGGAATCTGGGATCGGCAGCCGCGGGAGGCTGTGCAGAGTTGGAGAGGGGGGGGCAGCGCTCCACTGAACCCACTGCCTCTCTTTTATTTGGTTATTTGGCAATCGGAAATGAGATGTTGAGGCAATCTCTGCCGCACCTCTCGCTCTGCCCCAGGTCCCAGGAGGCATTTCAT
Source organism: Macrostomum lignano (assembly GCA_002269645.1). Classification (NCBI taxonomy): domain Eukaryota; kingdom Metazoa; phylum Platyhelminthes; family Macrostomidae; genus Macrostomum; species Macrostomum lignano. Next base: position 136,600 of record NIVC01002654.1, on the reverse strand, counting down.
TTCCATCAGCCGATCTCAGTCTCCTACCTTATTCGTTCCTTTGCTAGGGTGGGAGTTGCAGAGCTCTGACATTTGTACTTTTACGAAGCGGCCAGCGGATTCCCTCATTTTTCCCATATTTTTGCTCAATTTTTTTCTTTTTCCCAAAGCAACGATTTTGAGAGAAAATATTGCGGTGCGGCAGCTGTGCGTCGACGCTATAAATCACGGCTATTGCCTCTGCAACCCACTTTTATACAATAAATAGCTTTAATTTATTGTTCAATTGTTAGCGCAAAAAACTGAGTAACTTTTTTAACTATACGCGCGTAGACTTTTTTTCAGTTTAATATGAGAGACCAACGAAAAAAATTGATATTTGGCATTTTTTCACTTAGAATGGCACTTAGAAAATCCTAAATAAGGTCCCCACCTAAAGATATTCTATATAAAAGACTGGGTCATCTCTGAGGTGAGATCTCCATGTGTGGATAATCTCATAGGGTGCGTGGGTATCGTACTCAATTATCGAAGTAGTACGATAATATGATTGTTTGATTGCCGAAGCTTATACTCGTAGATAATGTGACCGATTGAATTTGATTGGACGAGAGAAATGGCTTGGGTGAACTGATTGGTTACTTGGGCAGTGAGTATTGATGTACATTCATTATGCGCGCAGAGGGCCGAGTCGAGATAAGATGATAAGGGTGATTCAAAATCTTTTAATAATCAAACCAACGCCTAAAACAATTAGAGTCGATGAATGAATTACGTTTGTACACGTAATTATACTTTAATTGACCCAGACAATAGTTTTAGCCACATTATTCCAGTGGCATACCAATGTAAAAATTTAAACACGTGACTGCTTTTCACCTTTATTATCTATCCAATTCGGGTACCTCTCATTTCGCCGATTCTCGTTTCGCCGAAATTAATTTAATAACCATCTGGACATTAGACCATAGACAACTACACTAATGCAAATGTGATTTAGATGTCTATGGCTTGAAAAATAAAGTAATGTAATATAGCATTTTGCAGCCCATTTGGGCTTACGCGCATTTAATTTAATCCAAGATACGTTTGCCAATGTAACAGAGCTTTTGTCTATGGTAGCAAGGCTGGCGCAGCGGCATTTAATTTGGTCCAACAAGCATCAATTTGGTCCAAACACTCGTGAGCCATTGGACACTCTTGCCTTCTCTCAACTGTCTGCAGGTTGTTGCGCACCGCTGGAATGTCAGCGTCTCTACCAGCAATTTTCAGTTGCTTTTTCAGAGCTCTGCTGATAGTCAAAATCTGATAACCAACTGGAGCTGTTCCCTCAACTTCTGCTGCATTTCGGCAACGTCAACAAAGGGTTCGTCTCCACTGCATCGAGTAGCAGTTGACCTGAGGCTCTCGAGCAACTTTCCTTGGCGATTGCCACCCTTTCGCAGGCAATCTCTGCCGGCAGAGTTTCAAGGCGCTGCTGGATGTTGTAAACCACCTTTTCTTTTACATTCAGCAACCTTGCAATGTCCTTTGGGTGTTCACCTCCGTCGAGTGCTTCGATCACAAGCCAATGACATTCGTTCAACAGCCTAGCATATGGTCCACAATTCTGGGACTGAGCTGCAAATGAACTAAATGGACCAAATTGATGCTTGTTGGACCAAATTAAATGCCGCTGTGCCAGCCTTGCTACCATAGACAAAAGCTCCGTTACTTTGACAAACATCTTGGATTAAATTCAATGCGCGTAAGCCCAAATGGGCTGCAAAAAGCTATAGTAATATTGCGCTAGTATCGTAGCCTTTTTGCAGCTTAATTTCGTTAGCTTACCAGCATTACGAGCGTAGTTTTAACTCATTCAATTCAGAAGTCAATGCAATAAAACCACTTATTTATTTCACCAGAAAAGCCAACAGAAACGATTTCAATCGGCATTTTTGTATTTCACAACCTCCTATACCATACATATATACCACTGGCTATAGACTTTTTACCATGGATTATGCAGAAGGAAGAATTCTTAATTTTAACTTTCTTTTTCAAGCCATAGACATCCAAATCACACTTGGCATTAGTGTAGTTGTCTATGGTCTAATGTCCAGATGGTTATGAAATTAATTTCGGCGAAACGAGAATCGGCGAAATGATAATGTCGGCGAAACGAGAATCTGCAAAATGAGATTCGGCGAAACGAGAATCTGCAAAATGAGATTCGGCGAAACGAGAATCGGCGAAATGAGAGGTACCCCTTTAGTTCACCCAGATGTAAAATGCATAAAAGCATTAGCTAAGGTAATTGAGGGTGTGGCGACCCCCGGACTGAACAGCCGTATAGGGCAGCCTTCAGATGCGCCGCGCAATTGCTGCGGCTGAGCTGTCGGTTGCACATCTGGTTATTACTTGTTTAGCTGAGTTAAATAATGGCTGAAATACGAGCTCGCACTAGCACATTGTGTGTGTCAGCTTTTAGAGACCGTGTCTTGATCAAGAAACGCTGGATTTCTTAGAATCGCAAAGTCAAATTTATAGCATGTAGCTCGTATATTATAAATTTATAGTTTCAGCGCAACCGTAGGTTTTTTAATCGGCATATTTTCGATATTGATATTAAAAATTGGAATCTCAGCAACCATTTTATTCTTTCTATTCTTTCTAGATTAGTCCAGACTTGGCTAATCCTTTGGCGGCTTCCGCGCGAGATTATTTTGTTGACAGAACGGGAGACCCGGTCAAGAGCCGGGCTCGATACGGTGGAATCGATACAGAGGGCTATTTTTAGAAGCACGACCGCCGTACAAGCTATAGCGTATTTGATGGACCTAGGAAAAAGGCGAGAGTAGCGTAGATCGGACCGACTCTCGCTGGATGGAGAGAGATTTAATCAAGTTAATTAGCTCAACGAACCGCCCGTTTTGGAAACCCTGACTGCATTTCTGCCTATCCTATGTGGTTGTCTTTTAAGAAAAAGAGCCTCATCGCCCGAAAGTGTCTCGCCGTACCTCCACATAACCGATAAAGCTTTCGGATAACGACTGATTGATATACGAGTACGAGTACTGACCAGCAAACAGAAAATACAGCCAAACAAAAGGAAAACAAACTACGCGCGTTTATTCAGTACAACAGAAGCAAACACAGCTCCGGGAAGACATTAGAAATTTGGTCGGTTGAATGGAGAAAAAGTCAGTGAAGTGACTCGCGCAGATTACTCCTCATAGACATACTGTATTGATGCCTCCTCATACGTATATGCCACAGAGTCCGTCACTCCTCATACTGCCATCTCTTTAGGCCAGATATTGCAGCCCAAGCAGCAATAGACGCTCCAGAATACTAATCCGCCAAACCCGAAGGCCAGCGCCGGCCACAGTAGACAGTGGAATACTTTTGCTTCGTCAATTTCTCTGCTACGCAAGGCGACAAACGTGCTGGCGGCCCATTCCTGACGGACGTAGCACTGATATGCAGCCTGGTTGTTGTAGAGCGTCACGTTTAGGTTGGCAATCTGTTTAGCGTTCATGTAGCTGTCTCGGTAGCAGATTCTCGAGCTGCACTGTAGATTGTTGTATTGGGGAAATTACACAGAAGTGGCGGTTAAAAATTTTGAAGATTAATTTTAGGCGAAGACTTAAAAAGTCAAACATACGATAAAATACAGCCCTACGGAAGTCGCTTTCGGTGGGACGCTATCTATTATCAGGAGCCGATAGCTGAGGGAAAGCGAGCGTAGAGAAGGGACACGTAGTAGACAGCTAAAAAGGAGGAACTTATTCGTCCAAATGCTGTAAGGACTCAAGAAAAGAATTGTTGAGGTGGCAAGGTTTATGGAAGAGGGGAATTTCTCAAATTCAGTAGGATTAACAAGCTTCAATAAATTAACAATAGCAATTGTATTGCCAAAGTCAAATCTTACATGTAGCTGATTCAAAAAAAATCTTCTTTCTTTGTTGCCTCCCAAAGGGGGCGCAAATTGCTAGTCACTACACTAAAATTGAAGCATATTTTCAGCCAAAAAATGAAACAGAGGTAGGAAATTATTCATCCGTCTGAACTGTCTATAGGAGATACAATGTAGACTCTTAGAAAAAAACCTGCTTTATAGGAAAAGACAGCTCAAGGACGAAGAAGCACTTAGGCAACAGGCCTTGTGAACTTACGGCTGAGGAGACAGGCGAAGGCGCAGTTTACGGGTGAGGCAGTCAAACTGTTTCAGCTCACCTTTGACGTACTAGAAGACTCCTCATAGTACGACAGCACGGAGTAGATGGTGGCCACTCCGCCTCCGAACAATTTACTGGAATTTACTGGCAATTTACTGGAACTGTGGGGGAAAAAGTTGACCAGCACCTCTAGACAAGGGAAGTTGTTATTTGGCTTTCTATTCACATCTTGGCAGTCTGTGTAGCCGGTATACCGACTGGAGTTAAACTGGCAACTGGCCTCCACGAACTCGGCCTCCCTGAGGTAGGGCGCCACTATCATGCCGATGACAATCATCTCCACGGTGAAGCCGCATACAATTAGCGAGCCGGATAGGAGATAGATGATCTTGGCAACGCTCCATTTTATGCACAGTGTGTGGCACACACCGTGAGGCTCCAGAGCCATCAGTGCGGAGATTGCTTCTCGGCTCTGCAAATAGTGATAGAGATCCATACATTGATTGCATTATCTGCTTTTGTCTAGCAGGATAAGCGCCACTTCCTTTGGATGATGCCATTGTCTATCTACCAGGATGAGTGCCACTTCCATTCGATGATGGCATTGCCTATCTAACAGGATGAGTGCCACTTCCATTGGATGATGCTATTGTCTATCTAACAGGATGAGCGCCACTTCCATTGGATGATGTCATTGCCTATCTAACAGGATGAGTGCCACTTCCATTGGATGATGGCATTGCCTATCTAACAGGATGAGTGCCATTTCTATCCGGTTAGAGATAGGGAAAACGGTTCTCACCTGAGTTATTTCTTCTTTAGTATCGGAATGCTGTGCTGAGAACAAGTGCTGAAACTGTCTTGGCTATTTCTATTCAAGGCTCTCCGCTCCGTTCTCACCAGAGAAGACGGCTGTGTCCAGGAATTGAGACGCTCCGTCGACCCCCGTCCCGCTGCGCGCTCAGCCGGAGTAGCCTAGATTGGGAAATTTTTCCTGCCGGCCGGGGTTGGTGTCAGCCCTCCCCAGTGAGAGAGAGGGACTAGAATTGATTGCCTCTCCCCGACTCGGGCTAGGGGGAAGCGAATTGGCAAGGGATATCTTTGCAAAAGAACTGTTTTCTTTCTCCAAGCCTGCCTGTTGAATATCAAAGTGAGGGTTGGTGGCTAGAAACAAGACAGATACAGAGCGGGGGGACGGGGAACAGCAGAGTTTAGGGGACGCCAAGCGTACAGTCGGCGAGTGCTAGGGCAGACCCGGCGACACACAGAGATCAGGGGAGGGATAATTTGGCTACACAGTCAATCGTATATCGTTCGCCTTCGCAGTTGAAGGGCTGGGGGAGTGCGGACTGTCGACGATCCGTGGAGATACGCGCGCACTCATTCGCGTATGCCAGGAGAGGACAGAGAAAAAGGGGGAGGAGATTAGCAAAAGTGCCTATCCGCCATTTCTTCTTTATCGCTCAAATTGAATGTAGGCGCACCCATAGCAGGTCTTTATATTAGCTGGATATGGATTTTCTTGAGACTCGCCCCCACCCCCGGAGACTATGGGCTCCTATATTTGAATAGCAGCAGCAGCAGCAGCAATTAATTCTTACTCTGGGACTGGAGAGGGACGGAGACAGATAATGAATACATTAAAAGTGCACGGGAATCAGTTAATTCTGTGGATTCTTTGCGATGGGAAATGAAGCGAAAATTTTCTGCTCCGGGACAGTGCTTTAGACTTTGTTTCAGGAATTTTCTACGTCCGCAAGCAAAATACATGTAGCTATACGAGAGCTTATTCTCGAGAAAGAAAAGGCTCGTTCGCTCCGCAATCAAATCACACAGCTGATGTGCACACACACACGTATATGCACGCAGACGGACACACTACATGTAGCTCACACGACTTTCTCATAGTTAGGCATGTACGAGTAAACATGAACACCTGCTATCTTGAGGGTTGGCGATCAGGATGAACGTACTGTCAATCACCTGCTCGTTGTGTAATCACAAGTCAATTTCCGTGCAAAAATATCTAACGAGAAATAAAAAGTTTTCGATGCTCTGGCATTGATTTAAACAAAAAAGAAATGCTATTTTCGGATTATTAAAGCTCTTATGCCTCCCATTACGCCACTGCGTACGAGGGATAATTAAACTTCCCAAAGGCATTTGACAATTTAACAATGAGATTAGGTACCAATCTTCGATTGATGTGAGTTAAATCTACACTTTGGATCGATGAATTCCAATCGGAATGTAAAACGCCATGTAGCAGCTTTAGACTGTTTTTGTTAAGCAGTAAGCAGTCTCAGCGCTCTCATATTTTAGGAGAGATAATTGACTCATGCGTCCCAAAACTCTACTCAAACATTCTATCTCAGCTACTGATTGTCGCTAGTAAACTTGATTGACTGCAGATGCAGCTGTCACAATTTTATTGCAGTCCGAATAAGACTGGTGGATATAGCTCTGAGTCCATGCCAGGGATTCAGGAAATAATTTTACTAGAAATTAATTAATTAATTTTACTAATTTTACTTTTAACAACATTGCGCCAGCTAAATGAATAGATTATAGCTGTACGAGTCGTACATCAGTGGCGTACACAGGAATTTTAATCGGAGGGGCCGCAACCTCATGGCGCAACTTCATGGCGCCCCTACCCACATCTAGGCCGGTGGATGTCACGTCAGAGGTGGCAAAGTTCGAGCTTTTGTCATTCGTTTTTGGAGGCCAACTGGGTAGAACTGCTACAAATTATGAATAAATAATTGAACTGCAACAAACTCGCAAGAAATAGGAGTGATGCACACTTACCTTGCAAACTGATAAAGCAACGAAAAGTAGAACCTAACGTAACACGCAGCAGCTGTAACAATAGATGATGGAGCTAGAACTTGGAAGGTCTAGGCGCACGCGGATTTCGCCGTTCAGATTTAATCCGGTCTCTTCCGCCTTCTATTTCTCTGCCTCCTTCCTTCAAAGGCAGAGGTTCTTCTGCAAGGATGTTTCGCCCACAGCCTCACCCATCGGTCTCTCTCCCCCTCTCTCGGTGTTTGAGTCGCGTCTGGATTTGCAGCCCCCACCCGCCCAACTCGCCATCTCCGTTGCCAACTGGCAAGCCATGCAGTCATGGTCCGATCCAAAGCCTCTATTCGCCCCCGGGATTGGCCGGGGGAATTTGAACCGGGCAGCCGCTCAATCTCGTCCGTTTGGGAGAGGAAGGATGAGGGAGCTGCGAGAGGAAGGGCAAGGGGGCCCTGGATTCGCGTTGGGTGCGTAGGAAGCAAGGGGAAAGAGTTAAGGGAGAGATTGAGTCTGCGTTGAGAGCAGCCAGTTCCGAAACTGCAGACTCTCTTCCTCCCATCTCTTCCCTTCTTGCCCTTCCAGGTTCTCTCTGGATTCTCTTCTTTTTGTACGGTGCATGCGAGAAAGAAAAGGAAATTTGTTCCAGCATAGTTCGCAAAACTCGCTGATGCCAAGTTCATATCGCTAAGTCCTCAAGTCGATTATAGAGAGAAGCTTTACTCTTTAACTTTTGCCTATAGCATTGTGACCAACTTTACATGTACAGTAACAATTCGATAGATTTCTTATGAAAAGTTTAAAAGTACATTCAATAATCGAATTCAGATGACCAAATTAATTCTGAGTAAATAAACTTCAATTTTCTTTTAAAGTTTTACGTTAAAGATGCATATAACTAGATAGCAGACATCTAACTAATAGCTACTCAAATTTCTTCTATAAGTTTTAGGACCGATTTTTAGTATATGAGATTGGCATCGAACGTGCGAGTATATATACTTAGCAACATTGAAGAGTCGACACCCTTTTTCCCCAGTGAGCAGTGTCGATCAGCTTCTATCACCTGGCCAACCATTTTGATAATGAAAAATGCTTGAAAAACAATGAAAACCGGGCGGAAGCTTCAATCCATCCAATCTTCGCCCTCCGCTCTTCCCAATCCCTCCTCACCCAACCCAACTCTGCGTCGCGTGGCGCAAGTTGCGTCACTCAAAAGTCAAAAGTGGCGACTTTTTAATGTTGTTGCGTATATATGAACTAAAATATTCTATTGGCGGGTGCATTTTGTGAGCTCATAAGTGGTGCTCCTTGATTAGTGTAAGAACTTTGTGAGAAATTCAATTTAGACTACTATTGAGAAAAGTAGACAAATAAAGGTTTGAATCATAAAAATATCGATCTCACCATAGCCTGAAAAATGTCGCCATATAAGCAAAAAATATGCGTTTGTGCACACAAAGTGGTGGGAGAGGATGGTGTGTGGCTATGGCTCACTGACGAAGGCAGATATATACAAGGCAAAACCGGTCTCGGTCTGCCTGCGCGAGAGTCATAGACTCTCGGATTGAAACGGTCACTTAAAAACTCCTCTGAGTCCTGAGTGAGTCTGCTCAAAAGAATCATGGATGAGGGAGCTTCACGAAATTGTTTGCCAGCTTCAAGGCCAGGGTTCATTTGGGCAATGGGCACAGTAAACACCCGAGGTACCAGGAGGGCCTCCCCCAGAGAGCGGCCAGTTGAGTTCCTTTGTGCTCTTTCTGATCTATGTGAACAACTGGGATGGTCTGAAGGTTGAGTTGAATATGGCGGTTTTGCCGACAATATAGACGAGCGGCGACACAGTTAATAAAATCAGGGACAGCATGCAGGCGTTGGACAACATCGGCTGCTAGGCCACTGGATTAAGGATTGACCTCAACTACGTGAGTGCGAGACCTGCTTTTTAGCCGCTCGCCCAGGGACAAGTCCACCATCCCCAACATAGTGCAGTGATAAATGGCAATTGGCAATACCATAGAATGCAAAAGCTCGCTTACGTGTAAGTACCTCAGAGTGCGCACTCGGCTTGAAATTTCAAAGCAGACTGACTGACTACGCCGTGGAGAAAAAGAGGAAGAGAAGTTGTATGATCAGAGTGCTGGCTAATACTGATCAAGGGTGGCGGATGGAGTGTTTGATAAAAAATATACATTCACAAGGCAGTGGTTAGGGGGGCCATAGCCCAGCGGTCTAGCGCAGGCTCTGGTGTGCCAGCGACCCAGGCTCGATTCCAAGTGCAGTCACATTAATTTGGGGCTGAATTGGAATCTCGGCTTGGCTCTGCTCGTGCAATTAACGGCCTTGAGAGCCAACCCCCCCAGGCGCAGTGAAGTGTACATGCCTAACGATAATATAAAGTTAGGGCCGCGCTGTGCACTCCTGTGTGAGTGTGTGCCTGCGTACGTATCCGCGCGCTTGTATGCCTGCTCAGGGGAGTCGGCGGAATGGGAAGTAATGCCTCTCGCCGGTTGTGTGCCTATGTCGCTTAAAGTGCGCCAGGGTGCACACAACCCCCCTGCCTCTAATAAAAAAGGCAGTGGTTAAAAGCTGCGTTTTTGGTACTGCGCATCTGCTTGGTTACCTTGGATCTCTAAAACGAATATGGAAAAAAAGAGTTCAAAGAGTGGCTGCGGATAACGGCTGGTCTCGTTCGATCCACCCTGACAGAGGCCGTCTATCTGGAGACAATAGTCTATCTGGAGGCACCTCCTCCACCATCTACAGGGCGCGCTATACGTGCGTTATGGAATGGGAGAAAGCGATTATTAAACCACACTCAACATCCTGAGGCAGCTCTGCGAGCCCACCGTCCCTCAATGCCTCAAAGCCAACAAGGGCTGGCGCGAGCGGGTTCGGTCAGTGACTCAGTCGATCAGTCACGCTCCCAGGGAGCTGTCTGCGACCATCAGACACCTCAATGGCTACGGTTGATAAAACGGCACCATTATCTACCCCGAGCTCCAGTTTCGGGGTTCCAAGAAAGGAGACATCAATCGCTTCAGACGTATCGGGGCCACTATAGGTGAGTCGATCCTCTTCAGCGACGTTTCTGTTGATGATGATGTCAATAATCAGCCTGCATATGACGGTTAAAGTACGACGCGGCCTTGCACCTCGCCCTCGAACTGCTGGAGGAAAAGGGACCGCGAAGCGCGCTCATCTTATCCGATAGCAGGTCACTGCTGCTCGCCATCAAAAGTGAGAGACTGAACAGATATAGCAGCATGCACAGCCTCATTTGGTCGGCTTAGATCCTTCAGCGGATGGTGCAGAGTAGGCCAACGCCGAGACAGCAACCGCAATGGACCAAGTGACGCAACTTCGAGATTTAGGGCGATGAAGTGCTATATCAGACGATTGAAACACCGCAGATGCAAGATCAAATGACGATGCACGGCAAAATGTGTCAAGAAGGACGCACCAGGCAGAAAAAGTGAGACATTACTCGTGCAGCCTAAGGTCCCCGTCTAGCGGTTTAGTATCTGCATAGAAGCTTTAATTCTAGAGCGGGATAGACGCAAATCTTAAAGATTTAGACAAGCAATTTTATTGGATATGATGAAAGAAATATGCAGTGATGTAAATTTTTTGTATAGAGGGATTCAGTTGTTTTGGCTGACAGAACGTAGATAAAAACCAAAGCAAGCACTTCTAGAGCATCACTTCTAGCTACATGAAGTGCACAATGAACTAGACTAGAATCTAAAATAGGATTTCTATCAATAATATATCATAACCCAGTCTACTTCATCAACTAGAGTTCAGTCCTTTAAAACATTTGACAGAAAAGACAAGACAACAAAGGATATGCCTCCAATGGCACAGTTTTTTTTATTCCAATAGCACTGTTGCGCGTTGCCACAGTAAAACACGGCGTTTGCTCTTCTGCGATAGGCACAATAAATGTCAAATTTATTACCCCGCCTATCCATTGAGAATTATTAAAACGAACAATGCTTAGATAGACAGGGACTGGTAATGGTGCAAATGCAAAATGCCGCCTCGTGAAAAAGATGTTTTTTAGGCTTAAAACGCTCTAAGCGACCGGCCTTTTTAGCCGTCTCACAACAAACCGAAAAAAATTTTAGTCACGACAGAAAAGGTTTGCAGTATGAAATAGGAGAATAATTGTACCAAACTGTAATAAGTACAGCATTAATAATTTGCCGATTTTGTTGAAAATTTGTTGAACAATACAATTTAAAAAGTTTTAGTTTAAAAAATTGGTCTGTTAGCAAATTTTCAACTGCAAGGATGACATTAAACAAAATCGCGACCAATGAGCGACGATGTAAGAGGAAAACACCCAAAAATACGAATTAATCAAATTTAGCAAACCACAAATACAGTAACAAAGATAGTATTTGAAGCATTAAACTGTTTTGCTTTTATTAATAATGTGCTGAAATTCAGCAGACACAAAAAGATGGAAAATAAAGCTTCAAAAAGCGTCGCAGCTTAGGAAAGTTAGATGAAACATAAATTAATCCGAGTCAGAATCCAACTTGCGGCTCTGCTTGGCTGTATCGATCTCTATGCGAGGCTTGGGAGCGCCAAAGCCTCCACGTCCACCGCGGCCTCCACCACGACCGCCACGACCACCGCCAAAGCCGCCACCTCGGCCACCGCCACGCCCACTGTCAAAGCCACCACGGCCACCGCCAAATCCACCGCGGCCGCCGCCACGGCCACCGCCACGTCCGCCTCCACTGCGATCTTCGCGATACTCGATCCGGGTCTGCCGACCGTCCAGAGTCAGTCCAGCGTTGACAGCCTCGCTGGCGCTATCAATCGAGTCAAACGTGACGAAAGCAAATCCGCGGCTGCGGCCATCATCGCCTTTAGGAATAAACAGATCTTGTGCTTTAGGGAAATACTCCCACAACTGTTCGACAGTGGCACTGTACGGAAGATTAAACACGCCAACAGTTTTTGACGGAGGATTATCTGAACCAGGACCGCCCCCGCCACCGCCACCAAATGACTTCCTTTCCGGCCTTGGCGCAACGAAGGCGACAGCAACCTCGCGACCGCCGAATTGTCCAACGCCGCGGAATTCGTCAAAACCGGCAGAGCAGTCAGCCTCTGAATCAAAATCCACAAAGCAGACGCCTGTGTCAGAACCGGGACGAGTCTTAACATTGTAGCGAGAACCCCCTGGAAAAGCAGCGCGCACATCTGATTCCTCTGCATCGGCAGGCACATTTAGCAAAATAACAGAGCGAGCCTGTCCGCGCAGTTCTTCGCGAGATTTGTCTTTCTGAGAAAAGTCATTCGTCATTGGAGCTGAAACCTTCGGTGCACCGTCTCCAAGTAGTACTTGGAGATGATCCACCGGTCCGGACAAAGTGTTAATGCTGAACTGTCGATTCTTTAGAGACGCATTTTGGCACTTAGAGGCCGCAGCATCTGCATCAGATTTACTTTCAAAGCAGATCATTGCAATCGGAGCACTGACTAAACCTGCGTCAAGACGAGCAATGTCTTTGTCGTCCAAAAAGTTGGACAGGTCCTTTCGAGTGATGGAAGGATCCAGATTGCTTAGCAGAAGGCAATGCGTCGCTTTTGGCACAATATGCTTTCCGTTTGGCAGCTTTTCTGACACGGGCGACTTTTTATTGGCGTTGTTAGTAAGGGCGATCTTTTTTGGTGGCGGCTGTTCATCATCCGAAGAATCACTGGATGAAGAATCTTGCTTCTTTACTGGTGTCTTTTTGGGTGTCTTGGCTGCAGGAGTGGCAGCAGCAGGAGCTACTTTCTTAGCTGTTGGCTTCTCATCCTCAGAAGAAGAGTCGCTTGATGACGACTCCTTTTTCTTTACCGGTGTCTTTGTGGCTGGCTTGGCTGGAGGAGTGGCAGCAGCTGGCTTCTTGGCTGGTGGCTTCTCGTCCTCAGAAGACGAGTCGCTTGACGACGACTCCTGCTTTTTTACCGGTGTCTTTTTGGGTGTCTTGGCTGCAGGAGTGGCAGCAGCTGGCTTGGCTGCAGGAGTAGCAGCAGCTGGCTTCTTGGCTGGTGGCTTCTCGTCCTCAGAAGACGAGTCGCTTGATGACGACTCCTGCTTCTTTGCCGGTGTTTTTGTGACTGGCTTGGCTGCAGCTGCAGGAGTAGCAGCAGCTGGCTTCTTGGCTGGTGGCTTCTCGTCCTCAGAAGACGAGTCGCTTGATGACGACTCCTGCTTCTTTGCCGGTGTTTTTGTGACTGGCTTGGCTGCAGCTGCAGGAGTAGCAGCAGCTGGCTTCTTGGCTGGTGGCTTCTCGTCCTCAGAAGACGAGTCGCTTGATGACGACTCCTGCTTTTTTACCGGTGTCTTTTTGGGTGTCTTGGCTGGAGGAGTTGCAGCAGCTGGCTTCTTGGCTGGTGGCTTCTCGTCCTCAGAAGACGAGTCGCTTGATGACGACTCCTGCTTTTTTACCGGTGTCTTTTTAGGTGTCTTGGCTGGAGGAGTGGCAGCAGCTGGCTTCTTGGCTGGTGGCTTCTCGTCCTCAGAAGACGAGTCGCTTGACGACGACTCCTGCTTTTTTACCGGTGTCTTTTTGGGTGTCTTGGCTGCAGGAGTGGCAGCAGCTGGCTTGGCTGCAGGAGTGGCAGCAGCTGGCTTCTTGGCTGGTGGCTTCTCGTTCTCAGAAGACGAGTCGGTTGATGAGTCCTCAGCCACTACCTTCTTACCAACGGGCTTGACAGGCGCAGCCTTTTTGACTGGCGGCTTAGCGTCAGACGAATCAGAATCAGAATCGCTTGATGATTCGGCAGGCACAGGACGCTTCTGTGGTTTTTTTGCAGCTGATCCAGTCTTGCTGGGACTCGGGATCACTTTGCCTCCAGGGGTTGTTGGCTTTTTCACTTTCTCATCTTCGGATGATGAGTCCTCAGAGGACGACGATTGCTGACGCGGCATTTTAGGCATGCAGGCATAAGAAACGGAAACGAAAATATATTTAAATTCACTTTATTGTCGCCACCTTGAAAACATTTCACTAACTTCGTTTGAAAACTAAATGTAAATCGACAAATTACGACTATAAATAACTGCCAAACGCAATGACGAGTAGATAGAGCTAAGATTCTTTAGATTCTGATTCTGAAACAAAAGCATACATCTACGAGCAACGAGACTACGCTCGTAAGTACCTTCACTAGCAATTTTTAAGGTACAATAATCGCAAAATAAAGATTAACTCGAAACCGCATGCTTCTGATGGAAGCAAAAGTCAATGGTAGCTCGTATATTTCAGGTCAAAAGAGCGTAAAGCATCATAATAATTAAGTTTGAACAATAAATTATTGGGCGCCTCGGCGTATTCCAGGAAAAGTTTCATTGGAGTACAAATAATGTGGTATTTTAAAAAGCAATATGGCTAAGCATAAACTGAAAAATAATGAAAGAAACAAAATATTTTCCAAGTTTCAAATTCAACTTATCTGTAACAAAATGTTTCTTCGGCAAAAGGGTTTGCGTTAAACCAATGTAACCTAAGACAGGCCGCTCAGATGGCGGTACAGCCGCTCATAGAAGGAGCGCTGCATGCAACGTGTCACTGTCCCGCCAGATTCAGCATCAGCATCGGGGTCAGATTTTTCGTTTGTATTAAGCTCCGCATCTTTCAATGGAGCACGAGCTGGCGCTAGACTGCCCTTACGGCCGCATCGCAGAAATCGGCAAATACTGCTATTGGCTGGAAAAGCCAAGCTAAGAAGAGGACTACGCAGCACTGTAAAGTCGGCGTGGTCCCAGGACAGATTCGGCTGTACGCCAGCCAGATCAGTAGCGTTTGTGTAGTACCAGCGACCCTGTTCTGGCTGCTCCGAACTCAACTCGCCGCCAATAGAGTGCGAGCCGCCAATAGGATAACGCTGACTGGCAATTGGTACTAGGCCGTCGTTGTGGCACCAATCTAGGTCGAGGTCTGGACGGTAAAACTCCTGATGTAACCGATGATCAGCATCTGTAGAATGGTTCCGATGTTTAATACGCACTCTGCGCGAGCACATATAGCGACAAGAGGGCAGAAAAAATGAGCGACAGTCTCGACTTGGAGTCGCACAGTTCGAACAAGAAGTTCCTGGCGCTGTGCACTTTGCAACGCAGGACAGATAGTACGTGGATAAAAAGTCATCAAGGAATCCCGAATAATTGATGCGAGAGCAGCCTTGAATGGACAAATCGTAAGCCAGGTTATCAGTTCCAGCGAAAATTCCGCTGGAGCGCAGTCGAGATGGATAAGCAACATCAGTGTCGGATAGGCCCCAATGTTCCAGAATCCAGTTGCGCGGCAATAGGCGACTAAAAACGTTCAGCATGCGCGGCCAACGAAATAAGCCGGTAGCTTCGTCGCAGCCGAACATATAGACAGCGGGCGAGCCGTTGAGCGGACTGGCCAGGCAAGTTACGGATGTGACCCAATTGGACTCGGTGCCCTCCGACCAGAAATCATCAGCCAACAGGCGCTGGAGAGTTCTAGAAGTGTTTCCACCGGCCGAGTGTCCAACTAGATGGATTGGCTGCTCAGCGCACCAGTCTGGGTGGAGGCCTCGGCCAGTAAAGTCCGGGCCCCATCGCTCGTGGCCATGCAAGGCCGAGTGCTCTTCGCCATAGTCTGTACGGCATCCGCGAAGCTGCGCGTATAGCTCGCATGCTCGGTCATGCTGCGAACTGATTGGGCCAACACCGGCCTCCAAGACTGTCAGGCCGCTGGTGTCCGTGCGAGAATCCACAGCCGTCTCCCAGTAGGAGACGGCGCCGCTAGGCAGAACCAGCTGGCCTGGGCCCCAGCCTAGCAGGCCGTGCACCAGAGCCACGTGACGCGTCTTGGCCAGGTGAGTGCGCATGCTCCCCCAGCTGATGGACGCCGCCCGATTCTGCCGCAGGCATGAAAATTAATTATAAGCGTTATTTAGCAAGTAGCTTTGATTTCCTTTCAAAAAAGGCCAACCAAAATTAACTGTTTAAGCATTAAGAGTCTGTATAACTCGAATGAGGATCTGCAAGATGGCGAATTGAATAGAGCTTTTAAGCCTTGCTATAAAAAATAAAAATACTAGTTAATGACATTTTAAAGACATACAAACACAAGAAACGCTATATACGTAACCAAAAGGTGGTAAAATCAAACGTATATTTTTGTTTAATACGCAAATCAGCGCCACTAGAGAAGTACAGGAACAAACGGTCACAAAGATAAGCGGACCCTATTGCATAGCATTGCGCTGCTTTAATATATAAACTATCAGCTCAAATTTGCATAATAAAATGCTTTAAAACACAGAAAAAATCAACCAATACCAGAGCAGTCAGATGCAAAGTAGATTTGTTGGCGAATTGCCGTTAGAAGAGAGCTTCATAAAGTGCTTATTTAGTTGTGTGCCAAATATTCCAGTGAAAGATTTGTAGGGGATGATTTTGTTTTGCAATAGATATAAGCTTCATCGAAAAAAACTAGTGGATATATGTATATAAAAATATGATTTATTTTGAAAATGATTACATTCTGCAGAGTGTGCTGCCTTTAATAATTTTATTAGTTAAACTGATTTTTCACCCATAAACAAGTGATGTTTATGAAGGATAAAAACGAAAAAATGCAACTAAACAATCCAATTGGAAGCTTTAAACCAGTCAAGGCAAGTGGCACCAATCGATGGTCGATTTTCCAACCGACTTCAAATAGTCGTTGGCTTCCTTAAAGTACATTTTGCCAAAGAAGCCGCCCCGATTAACGGCCAGAGGCGACGGATGAGCGCCGCAAATGACCTTGTGCTTGCGCTTATCAATTTTGGCGCCCTTTTTCTGGGCATAGTTGCCCCACAGTATGAATACTAGGCCTGCGGAGCGAGAGTTGAGCGTAGCGACCACGGCGTCAGTGAACGTCTCCCAGCCGCGGCCCTGATGCGAATTCGCCTCACCGCGGCGAACAGTGAGCACAGCGTTGAGCAGTAGCACACCTTGCTCAGCCCAGCCAGTCAGATCGCCATGTCCTGGATGCTGAAACTTGTCCGGAAAATTGTTCGACACCTCTTTGTAAATGTTGAGCAGGCTGGGAGGCGGCACGGTCGGCCGGCGGACCGAGAAGCAGAGCCCGTGGGCCTGGTTAGGGCCGTGATAGGGGTCCTGGCCCAGGATGACCACCTTCACCTCCTGCAGGCGGCAGGCGCGAGTCCAGGAGAAGACCTCCCCAGGCGGAGGGTAGATTGTCTTGCTGGAGCGCTCGGCCCGAACAAATTCAGCTAGCTGGACAAAGTAAGTCTTAGTGAGCTCAGGCTTCAGGGCCTGCATCCAGCTGATACCGAAGTCAACCATCAGCGACTGAACAGCGGCTGGCTGGGCGCTCAGAAACTGGCTCTGGTTCTCCTTTCCGAAGCTGGACGGCGAAGCCAGAAACGCGTTAAGATTCTGCTGCGGCCGCGGCGGTGTCTCAGTTGATAGGCAGGGACGCTTCGGCTCGGAATTTTTCATCTCCCCGGAGCAGTCTTTGTCCTCGTCTTTGTCGGCGCTCAAAGGTCGCTTATCCATGGACTTGCGGCTTTCCTGCTGATTCTGTAGCCAATTGGACCTTGACTCAACTTTTTCATCCTTTCTTTCTTGATCGGGCGTCGAAGTTTGGTCAGCGTCCTGCTTGGACGAGGAAGATTTCTCGCCATCTTTTGGCATTGTTTTAAAGAACTTAGAAATTTGAGTCTGAGCCATTGCCTGTCTAGTCTGTCTGCTAGTGCGCTGGATGGCGAAGTGCGCGATTTGAGCTAGCATGAATGCGAGAGGATATTCATAATGCTTAGTACACGAATCATTACGCTAAATTACTCACACTAATGACTTAAAATACGACGAAAGCCTTCACTGGCCATTCTCCGCCAATGGGCTCCCCTAAAAGGGGATAAATAAGGATTTTTGGGGCTTAGCCTTAAGTCTATGCCCAAAACTAAGCGTGACTCAACGTTTTATGGCCTAGAAGTAAAATTCTCTATGCCTGAAATTCTAGGTTAGGGTGTTTGCCACGACGCTTGTGTTTCAGAGTCGGAAATCTGTATGGTCTATGGCCCAACCCAATTTTTATATGCTATCGGGCGCTTTTATTCATTTCCAATTCTAGTCGTATATGTCTATCAGCTGTGTTTCACAGTCGGAAATTTGCGTAGTCTAAGGTCCAACCTGTCTTTAATCTGTATGCTTTCAACTGGGCCACAATACTTGCTTTGAAATTCTCTACTTGATTGTCATTTAACCAGAGAGAACAGCTTTAAACAGCTGGCTTGGCTTGCTGTCTGTGGGAGAGAGCAGCTTGGAATTGCGAGCTGTCCACTTAATTGGCTGTACTGTCTATGGCCGAGTGTGCTGTTTCATGGCATTTACTTGATCGGCCTTATTATCAACTTGACTGACGAAATCAATACAGCTTTTTGCAGCCCATTTGGGCTTACTCGCATTGAATTTAATCCAAGATATGCTTGCTAAGTAATGGTAGCAATGGTAGCGGCTATGAAACCCAATCATTAGTTACAGCTGCGCAAAGCAATCTATTCACTGTACTAACACAAGGTGACGTAAAAAATTCAATCTGCTTAACTATAACAAAAAGAGCATTTTTAGTATGGTCAAAACTCCGCTTCGAGCAGAAGTCTTTGGTCTCTGTTTGACAGTCTAGCATATGGTCCACGATTCTGGGGCTGATCTTGCTCCGCCGCAGCAGTTGCAAATGAAGCATTGCTCTCGTCTTCACTGCTTGTGACAGTCATGTCTAAATGAACATCTAGGGTTAAAACTACAGAGCGGATAGGCCCAAATGGGCCGCAAAAGGCTATGCTATAATCTAAACTATGAAATCTATTAAAAATGAAAACGAAAAATGTGCAGTTGTCATCAAGGTTATATTTGTCAAAACGATGACGGATATATAAATAATCAAAAAAGGTGAGGGAAAATACCATCAAGTTTTAAAAAAAACGGACTAGGATTACATTCTGGTACGAACAGTGCAATACGATAAAGATCGAACAGTGGGTCAAGATGGACTTTGTTCACAGATAAATGTTTAGGAATGCACATATTTACATAACGTATGAGGAAAGTAGAGTATAAGACTGTAAAAAAGTTTTTGCTATTTTCGTCCACTACATATGGTTAAGCAGGGTAAAGTATACATAAGTAAAGTATAACATAATCAAGTCAACTGAAGACAATGATATTCATTCAAACACAAACAGAAATTGAAGTGTCAGAGAGGCTTGCTTGAAAAAGTCTACTATAGAAACACACAGCAACACACAAAGTTAATGCTTGCCAAACAAGTACTTGAAAAATTCACTAAAATGAAAAAATAAACAGAGAACTGACCTAATTAGGCTATTACGGTGTAAATTTATTGATAACAGGAGGATGTGCAAGTCAGCTAAAAGGAAATAATTTTCATTACCTGGCCACTCTATCAGCATAATAGAAGTATCAATATAATGTAGGAATCATTGCAACGTTAAGAACACAATTTGCGTTCAATGCAGGGTAAAATACTGTTAGTTCATCAGCAGCAAACTAAAATATTCAGAACAATTATTACACATAAGTATTATAACTAACAATGCAAACATCGGTGAAGAAGATAAATATATTTGTTGTGCGAATTGATATCGAATTGAAATTTGATTGTTGGCTAGCGATAAATAAATATGCGAAAATACATCTGATATATGCACACAGAGATGAGCTCAGCAACAGTTAAAATGACATGCATCTCTGAAAATAAATAAATAAATAGATTAGCAATATGCCTAATTCGCTGCATGGTTGCTATGCTATCACAGCTGGGTGAAATAGAGCTCATTAGAAGCTCATTAGAATCTGCTTAAATTAGAAGCCCAACTCAAAAAGAAAGATTAAAATCAATCAATACCAAGACAATACACCGCATGTCAATGTGTACAACAAACGATTGAGGTAATCATAAGTAGCAAAAACCAAGTAGACAGAAGCGCCCAGTCACAACCGGCTATCCTCTCTGGAGCCCGAGGCCCCGGTCGATTCGTACAGCTCGAAATTGTCGTCCTCGTCTGGATCGTCCTCGTTGGCCGAGATTGTGACAACTGCTGTTGTCCGAGCGTTGCTGATGACCGAGTGCGGACCAGCTAACGGGAGTTATATAATGATTGATATCAACCAGAGCGAGTTAATCACTTGGGGACTTACAGCCTTAGCCACAGATTTCATATTACCCAGATGTGTCCCTCCAGCATTCGCTAATGTATTTAGTGGCAGTCTAGGAGGCTCCAGGGGGTTGTAGCCTAGTGTTTAGAGCGTCGTACTCACGACTTAAAGGTGGGGGGTTCGATTTCAGATCCCACTGGAACAATTTGTGTCCTTGAGCAAGACACTTAACTCTGCATTGTTTCAGTTCAACCAGCTGTAAAATGGGTGCCAGCATTAGCTGGGGTAATTGAGGGTGTGCGTGGCGACCCCCAGTTCTTGGATTGAACAGCCGTAAGCAGCCTTCAGATGCGACGCGCAATAGCTGCGGCTGAGCTGTCGGTTGCACATCTGCCCATTGGGACAGGTGTAATCAATTATTATTATTATTATAGGAGGCTCCAAAAACTCCAGGGGGTTAGGGCCACAGACACTAGCTGCCGCTGCTAATGCTACAGTCTATGGTCTAATGCGGCTGGAGTGGCCCATCTAGGGGGCATATAGAATCTGTGATATTAGCTAAAGATAGGCCATGAAAACTTTAAGCTGCTGGCCATAGACCCACAGCCTTAACAGTCTATGGTAAAATAGCACAGTGGCGCATTAAAATTCTAGCTATAGTTTATGGTCAGCCCAGCAGGAGCGGAGTTTTTTTATTTCTAGCTCCGGCGTAGAGAGTAAACCCTATCGAAGTCTAGTACATTAAGTAGTACATGCAGTTTTCTTTAATTCAAAGCGAACAAACCTTGGTATCGGGAGTTAGGTCTCCTGTTGAGCTCTTCGCCTTCCTCTGCGCGGCCCCGGCCGGGCTGCAATGGAAAGAGATTGACAGCAACAATTGGCAACTTTGAACACAATAATAAATATAAGTTAGTTACGCACGTTATTTAATAGTTACTTAAGGCCTAATGCTACACATGGTTAGTAGAACCTTATCAGTATATTAGTACTTAGTTAATTAAAGAAAACGAGTTCGGAAAAAAATGAAGTGCTCACTTATGCATAGAAATAGCGTAGAATAAAGAATAAAGAGAATGACTCGAACAGTTAAGAAAGACAACAGATTACAGAACTTGGGGTTTGAATACGAAAATTTGCAGAAAAATGAGAATATCGCATCACTTCTCACCCGGAACCGGCGAAGCTGCGTAAGAGTTATAATGCAATAATAATTATGCATAATAATAGTTCGAATATAACTGGCATGAGGCTGAGCACAATAACAGCTCCATCATATTCCATAGCGAGCACTCTGACTGGCATGGGGCTGAGCACAATAACAGCTCCATCATATTCCATAGCGAGCACTCTGACTGGCATGAGGCTGAGCACAATAACAGCTCCATCATATTCCATAGCGAGCACTCTGACTGGCATGGGGCTGAGCACAATAACAGCTCCATCATATTCCATAGCGAGCACTCTGACTGGCATGAGGCTGAGCACAATAACAGCTCCATCATATTCCATAGCGAGCACTCTGACTGGCATGGGGCTGAGCACAATAACAGCTCCATCATATTCCATAGCGAGCACTCTGACTGGCATGAGGCTGAGCACAATAACAGCTCCATCATATTCCATAGCGAGCACTCTGACTGGCATGGGCTGAGCACAATAACAGCTCCATCATATTCAATAGCGAGCACTCTGACTGGCATGGGCTGAGCACAATAACAGCTCCATCATATTCCATAGCGAGCACTCTGACTGGCATGAGGCTGAGCACAATAACAGCTCCATCATATTCCATAGCGAGCACTCTGACTGGCATGAGGCTGAGCGCAATAACAGCTCCATCATATTCCATAGCGAGCACTCTGACTGGCATGAGGCTGAGCGCAATAACAGCTCCATCATATTCCATAGCGAGCACTCTGACTGGCATGAGGCTGAGCACAATAACAGCTCCATCATATTCCATAGCGAGCACTCTGACTGGCATGGGCTGAGCGCAATAACAGCTCCATCATATTCCATAGCGAGCACTCTGACTGGCATGAGGCTGAGCACAATAACAGCTCCATCATATTCCATAGCGAGCACTCTGACTGGCATGAGGCTGAGCACAATAACAGCTCCATCATATTCCATAGCGAGCACTCTGACTGGCATGAGGCTGAGCACAATAACAGCTCCATCATATTCCATAGCGAGCACTCTGACTGGCATGGGCTGAGCACAATAACAGCTCCATCATATTCCATAGCGAGCACTCTGACTGGCATGAGGCTGAGCACAATAACAGCTCCATCATATTCCATAGCGAGCACTCTGACTGGCATGAGGCTGAGCACAATAACAGCTCCATCATATTCCATAGCGAGCACTCTGACTGGCATGGGCTGAGCACAATAACAGCTCCATCATATTCCATAGCGAGCACTCTGACTGGCATGAGGCTGAGCACAATAACAGCTCCATCATATTCCATAGCGAGCACTCTGACTGGCATGAGGCTGAGCACAATAACAGCTCCATCATATTCCATAGCGAGCACTCTGACTGGCATGGGCTGAGCACAATAACAGCTCCATCATATTCCATAGCGAGCACTCTGACTGGCATGGGCTGAGCACAATAACAGCTCCATCATATTCCATAGCGAGCACTCTGACTGGCATGAGGCTGAGCACAATAACAGCTCCATCATATTCCATAGCGAGCACTCTGACTGGCATGGGGCTGAGCACAATAACAGCTCCATCATATTCCATAGCGAGCACTCTGACTGGCATGAGGCTGAGCACAATAACAGCTCCATCATATTCCATAGCGAGCACTCTGACTGGCATGAGGCTGAGCACAATAACAGCTCCATCATATTCCATAGCGAGCACTCTGACTGGCATGGGCTGAGCACAATAACAGCTCCATCATATTCCATAGCGAGCACTCTGACTGGCATGAGGCTGAGCACAATAACAGCTCCATCATATTCCATAGCGAGCACTCTGACTGGCATGAGGCTGAGCACAATAACAGCTCCATCATATTCCATAGCGAGCACTCTGACTGGCATGGGGCTGAGCACAATAACAGCTCCATCATATTCCATAGCGAGCACTCTGACTGGCATGAGGCTGAGCACAATAACAGCTCCATCATATTCCATAGCGAGCACTCTGACTGGCATGGGGCTGAGCACAATAACAGCTCCATCATATTCCATAGCGAGCACTCTGACTGGCATGAGGCTGAGCACAATAACAGCTCCATCATATTCCATAGCGAGCACTCTGACTGGCATGAGGCTGAGCACAATAACAGCTCCATCATATTCCATAGCGAGCACTCTGACTGGCATGGGCTGAGCACAATAACAGCTCCATCATATTCCATAGCGAGCACTCTGACTGGCATGAGGCTGAGCACAATAACAGCTCCATCATATTCCATAGCGAGCACTCTGACTGGCATGAGGCTGAGCACAATAACAGCTCCATCATATTCCATAGCGAGCACTCTGACTGGCATGGGGCTGAGCACAATAACAGCTCCATCATATTCCATAGCGAGCACTCTGACTGGCATGGGGCTGAGCACAATAACAGCTCCATCATATTCCATAGCGAGCACTCTGACTGGCATGAGGCTGAGCACAATAACAGCTCCATCATATTCCATAGCGAGCACTCTGACTGGCATGAGGCTGAGCACAATAACAGCTCCATCATATTCCATAGCGAGCACTCTGACTGGCATGGGGCTGAGCACAATAACAGCTCCATCATATTCCATAGCGAGCACTCTGACTGGCATGAGGCTGAGCACAATAACAGCTCCATCATATTCCATAGCGAGCACTCTGACTGGCATGAGGCTGAGCACAATAACAGCTCCATCATATTCCATAGCGAGCACTCTGACTGGCATGAGGCTGAGCACAATAACAGCTCCATCATATTCCATAGCGAGCACTCTGACTGGCATGAGGCTGAGCACAATAACAGCTCCATCATATTCCATAGCGAGCACTCTGACTGGCATGAGGCTGAGCACAATAACAGCTCCATCATATTCCATAGCGAGCACTCTGACTGGCATGGGGCTGAGCACAATAACAGCTCCATCATATTCCATAGCGAGCACTCTGACTGGCATGGGGCTGAGCACAATAACAGCTCCATCATATTCCATAGCGAGCACTCTGACTGGCATGAGGCTGAGCACAATAACAGCTCCATCATATTCCATAGCGAGCACTCTGACTGGCATGGGGCTGAGCATATTGCTACTCATTTTAAACGTCACTCAGGTAAATGCAATTGCAAACAACAAGAAAAGGTTTTAACGTTCGAATGCTAAATAGTTAAATTATTTTATCTCGAAATTACTTGACAAAAACTTGTTGCGCCAGTCAACTAAAAAGTCTACGAAAATTAATAATCTATCAAAAATAGTTAAATAATATACTAATAATAGTAGTGGAAGTGTATATCTAAACTAAGAATTACAGCAAATGTAGCTATCATTATAATCAATGGAAAAATTCTCACCAAATATGTCCGCGCCTCCCGGGAGCCCCGGCGCCAGCGGCCCTTGAAGCAGCTGGCCGGACCGCCCGGGCTCAGCTCGGTGTCGGCGCCCGCGATCGACGCGTCGCTGCCGGTCGCGGGAGACGCCGGCTGCGGCTGCTGCTGACTGCTGCACACGGGCAGCTGTGTCAGCTGATCTAACTCGACGAATTCTCGCTCCTGCGTATAGGCGAGTAGGATTACATAGGCGAGTAGACAGACAGAGACAGACTGCCAGACAGACACTAAGACAGACAGACAGACACTAAGACAGACAGACAGACACTAACACAGACAGACAACAAGACAGTAAAACAGGCAGACAGACACACTAAGACAGACAGACAGACAAACAGAGACAGACAGACAGACAGACAGACAGACAAAGACAGACAGTGCTTCTAGCCTTCTAATCTACACTCACGGTAGTCCGCTCAAGGCAGGTGAGCAGGTGATGATGCTGCAATTCGAACACGTCCTCCCTTCTGTCTGCCGACGATCCCGAATCGTCGCCGGCGCCGCTGCCCCTGATGCTGCCGCATTCAGCGCCTCCAATCTCCGTCTCCTGGAGTCGCTGACGCTCCTCGGCCCGTTTTTTGCTGCTAATAAAAGCGGCACCCGAGGCGTTCTTAGCCATGCGAATCCGGGCCAGCCGGGCCTTCTACAATCGGATTGGAGTTGACATGACAGGCCTCGCAGACCGTAAGATCAAATGCCGACAGAACAGGAGACGAATAGTTCTCACAGTCGGTCTATTTAAGCATTTATAAGATTCTGGGGCTCTCAACTCAAGGTCAAGTAACCATTCGCAGAACTGCGGGCACCCTGGCGCAACGCCTTCGGTGACATCGTCTCGCAATCAGCGGTGAGGCGATTCTGCCCATTCCGCTGACTCCAATGCTGTACGCAGGCACGCACTTATACACACTCTCACACAGAATGTACAGCGGCCCTGACTTGCTAACCGTCAGGCATCGTGATGCCTTGGGGGTTGGCCCTCATGGCTGTGAATGGCACGCCAACCTCTTGGCCAATTAATTCGTTTACAAGCCCCAAATCAATGTGTTTAGCGCAGGGGTGGTGGCGCGAGACTCAAGACGCGCTTACCACCGAGCTGCTCTGCCACAAAGCACACTGATGGGTAAAATTTTATAATTATGATTTGATACGAGTATGTACTCAATTTTGAGAATTTAAAGCGCCGCAAAAACAAAGTAAATACTAGAAAGCTGCTTCCAGTTCGCAAAATTTGCATTTGTTGAGAGATGTCAAATAATTAAGTCTAGCTAAAAAATAGAAATCTTTGAGGAATAAAATCACCTGAATATAATAATCGATTTTGAGATTAGAAATGCATTCGTATTTTTCTCTCTAACTTCTCTGCAGGAAAAGTTAAATGCAAAAGGAAATGAGAGCAGCAGCATGTCCTTATGCCTTCGAAATCAGCTCTGGGAGAGTGACATGAAAGTGAAAATCAATCAGGCTCGGTGCAGACTAAATTTACTGCCATTTTGGTACTTTGGACAGAGGTTAAACAATACTGATGATGAAATGACTATTATTTGCAAACATTGATTACCTTTGAGCACAATCGCATAATTTGGGAGGCCCTTATGCACCAACTGGCATTTCTTAGCATTTACCATTCAACTATGGTGCAACTTGGCATAGATGGATCAATGAAGAGACCGTGAACACTGAGAAGGTGATGTGCAGCTGCTGGACTTGCATATAGTTTAAGTAATAATAATAAATGACGTACCTTTTGCGCCTTACGCTTGTCTGCCCGCTGATTCTGATGGTAGATGCGGGAAAAATTCGACACAATGACTGGCACGGGCAGGGCGATAACAAGGACGCCGGATAAAGAGCAGACACCGCCAACTATTTTGCCGATAATGGTGGACGGCACAATGTCGCCATAGCTGCAAGTTTGTAGTGAAAAACGGGGGGCAAAGTCAGATTATTATCGGAGATAGGGAACATAGATCAGATCGCATGGCCCGTAGCATTCAGTCCTGACATTATTAGCATAAAATCACGGCAGCCGCCACTGGGGATTGCGGACGGGAAAAGGGAATAAAATGAAATACAAAAATAAAAAAGACAAGAGCACCGAGTCAAAAGGAAATATTGAAATAAGACTAGAGACGGCGGCAATCCCAAAGGAACGCGAGATACATACATGGTTCGTGTATAATGCAGCGAGGGCAGAAGAAAATTCATTTTTCAAGCGGCAAACAAGAGGCCAGCCGGTAGCTAGAAGGGAGGCAAACGGGACGAAAAGTAGAAAGCGAGACGAATGGCGGCACACCGCAATGTCCCACGAGGAGATGCTCGCGAAATATAATCTGAATGGAGCGCCCAGGGGCCGCATACCGTAAGAAAAGAGTAAGCATAAATACTACTTATTTAGTATTATTATATAGAGACTGCACGAGTCCATTATCAGCCTTATCTGTTTCAAGAGCAAACTTTAGCAGGAACTTGGGAATGATAAGCTTAACACTTAGTACATTTGGCATTGCACTTACAATAATGTCAGTATGTCTAGTGCCTATGCGCTAAGCAGATCTTCAGCAAAACGAATTCTGATGGCTTCAGATCATATCTATAGTCAGTTATACTGAGTCGCACTGTGTTGTCTAGCAAATGTCTACAAAGCTTTAAAGCCTTACGAAGCTACGAAGTGATCACTACCCCCTTTTACTATGTTGGCTGTCACAGACATGCGTTAGGTTTCATCACTAGCAACCTAGCATATGCGCCAGCAGATCTATGCATCTGCAGCAGAGCAGCTGAGAGAGGAAACCAAAGAAATGGTTGATAGGGGGAAGAGAGTGAAAGAAAGCAGACTATAGAGGCTTGCAGTAGCCAGGGCCAAGATTGGGGACGGGGTGTGCTGTTGTGGGATATCGGATGGCTAGGAGAGGGGGGTGGAACGGCTATCTGAGCTGGGGAGCCATAGAGACAAACAGCTCGCAGGCAGGGATAGATGGGAACGGGAATAGAGAGGGATAGAGACCCCGCATCCAACTGATTTATCATTTCAAACGCGAGGCCCTCCAGGCGTTGGAAAGCGCCGAGTGGTAGCAGGCGAGAATAGAAAAAGATAGAGAAGCCTATAGAACTGAGAGAGGGTTGGCAGGGATGAGAAAAACAGAGAAAGCAGGGTAGAGTCAGCTAAGTGTGGCCGGCAGCAACGGGAGGGAGAAATAAATAAGAGAGATTAGGGAAGCGTTTGATTCCCGATAAATCGATGCGGCGCAAGGCCAGACCCATGCCAGTGTTGGCAGGGTCAATCTAAAAGCAGATTTTCAGCTGCTGAAACACTGTCATGCAATATTCATTTTCGGATGGACAGGCGCATTAAAACCCGCCAGACACCGCTGTCTACCAACAGGCACCTCGGATAAAGACGGCAACATTTGATTCCGTCAGGCTAACAATAGAAGCTTGCAGAAGCGCTCGTCTGCTTTGGAATGACCGAAGACCAAAAAAACCGACGAGCGTCGAGATGGCAAGACCACAGCTGAGCAAAAAATGGGCGAGAAGAGGACAGCTACAAAATTGGCGACAGCACTAAATCGAATTTGCCGACCGTGCTGAGCCGCCAGTTCGCATCAGCATAGGCACTAAGGCAAACGCGCCACAAGCACCGTAGTGTCGCATAGAAGCTGTGTCGAATTATTCCTAACCGACAAATTCTCTCACCCCAATCCAGCATCCAAATGTGCGATTCTACATTTTTTCTCCATCATCGCACGGGCTGAACATATTAAATTTTCTATCATATGTCAAAAGCCTAATGGCGAATGCAATGCCCTAGACGCAGTGACGAAAGACCGCGAGAGGAGAGATCGAACTAAATATTGCTGCAGTGTCGGCGATGCGGCGCTTCCGTGGAAGTGCAGACATGCAAATTACGGCCTTGTAGACGGCACCCAGAGCCAGTCTTACCCGGACTATTAGATTTCGTAGAAAGTGGAGAGCCTGTTCAACAAGATGCCAGCAGGAGACACTTCCTGCAATTCACAGTCCCATCTTTGTAGTTGTGAGTCATTTTCGTTAGCGAAATTTTGTGCTGTAAAAGTAGTGTACGGGCTATAACCTATACTTGAAGAGCAAAAACTAAACACTATTGAATTATCCGAAGACTCGGATTGTTCGCCAGACCTATGCAACCCTATGCAAGCAGGGGACTGTGTACGACCTGGCGCACTTTAAGCGACATGGTCACACAATCGGCAAGAGGCATTGCTACCCATTCCACAGACTCGTCTGAGCAGGCACACAAGCGCGCGGATACGTACGCAGTCATACGCACAGGTAAGGCACACACTCACACAGGAGTGTACAGCGGCTCTAACTTTAATTATCGTTAGCCATGTACACTTCCCTGTACCTTGGGGGTTGGGACTCAAGGGCGTTAATTGCAGGAGCAGAGGTAAGCCGAGATTCCAGTCTAGTCCCAAATTAATGTGACTGCACTTGAAATCCAGCCTGGGTCGCTGCCCTCCTGTCTGCTGCCTAACAAAAGCACTAGACTGTTCTAGTACCAGCCCATCAGGGGATCCTTATTTGTTATGAACTGTCTTAATTAACTGAAAAGTGATACACTAGCAGTGCAGCTGTTTGTAGAGTAATTACGAGTAATTTAGCAAAGCTGACGGCTAATCACTGTTGAAGAGCATAATACATTAAAAATTAAATCGAAACTGATTTTAAAAGGTATTTCAATAAAGTAGCAAAACTAATCATAGCCATGGTTGTGTCAAAGCCTGTTCCTTGTGCCAAGAGGGGGTTGTAGCCTAGAGGTTAGAGGCTTAGAGCGTCGGACTCACGACTTGAAGGTCGGGGGTTCCATTCTCGACCCACTTAGAACAATCTGTGTCCTTGAGCAAGACACTTAACTCTGCATTGCTTCAGTTCAACCAGCTGTAAAATGGGTGCCAGCATTAACTGGGGTAATTGAGGGTGTGTGTGGCGACCCCCAGTCCTTGGACTGAACAGCCGTACGCAGCCTTCAGATGCGCCGCGCAATAGCTGCGGCTGAGCTGTCGGTTGCACATCTGGTCTATGTGCCAAGAAGAACACGGAAATAGGCCGAAGAAACATAAATATTGTTTTCGATTATTTTAAAACCTTAGAATGAGCGGCTGAAGCCATTGAAGGCCGGTCAAACAACTCTGATTCTACGCAGAAACTGGAGAGATGAATTCAATTGAAGCTGGGCTAGCGGCTGAAGCCATTGAAGGCCGGTCAAACAACTCTGATTCTACGCAGAAACTGGAGAGATGAATTCAATTGAAGCTGGGCTAGCGGCTGAAGCCATTGAAGGCCGGTCAAACAACTCTGATTCGACGCAGAAACTGGAGAGATGAATTCAATTGAAGCTGGGCTAGCGGCTGAAGCCATTGAAGGCCGGTCAAACAACTCTGATTCTACGCAGAAACTGGAGAGATGAATTCAATTGAAGCTGGGCTAGCGGCTGAAGCCATTGAAGGCCGGTCAAACAACTCTGATTCTACGCAGAAACTGGAGAGATGAATTCAATTGAAGCTGGGCTAGCGGCTGAAGCCATTGAAGGCCGGTCAAACAACTCTGATTCGACGCAGAAACTGGAGAGATGAATTCAATTGAAGCTGGGCTAGCGGCTGAAGCCATTGAAGGCCGGTCAAACAACTCTGATTCTACGCAGAAACTGGAGAGATGAATTCAATTGAAGCTGGGCTAGCGGCTGAAGCCATTGAAGGCCGGTCAAACAACTCTGATTCTACGCAGAAACTGGAGAGATGAATTCAATTGAAGCTGGGCTAGCGGCTGAAGCCATTGAAGGCCGGTCAAACAACTCTGATTCTACGCAGAAACTGGAGAGATGAATTCAATTGAAGCTGGGCTAGCGGCTGAAGCCATTGAAGGCCGGTCAAACAACTCTGATTCTACGCAGAAACTGGAGAGATGAATTCAATTGAAGCTGGGCTAGCGGCTGAAGCCATTGAAGGCCGGTCAAACAACTCTGATTCTACGCAGAAACTGGAGAGATGAATTCAATTGAAGCTGGGCTAGCGGCTGAAGCCATTGAAGGCCGGTCAAACAACTCTGATTCTACGCAGAAACTGGAGAGATGAATTCAATTGAAGCTGGGCTAGCGGCTGAAGCCATTGAAGGCCGGTCAAACAACTCTGATTCTACGCAGAAACTGGAGAGATGAATTCAATTGAAGCTGGGCTAGCGGCTGAAGCCATTGAAGGCCGGTCAAACAACTCTGATTCTACGCAGAAACTGGAGAGATGAATTCAATTGAAGCTGGGCTAGCGGCTGAAGCCATTGAAGGCCGGTCAAACAACTCTGATTCGACGCAGAAACTGGAGAGATGAATTCAATTGAAGCTGGGCTAGCGGCTGAAGCCATTGAAGGCCGGTCAAACAACTCTGATTCTACGCAGAAACTGGAGAGATGAATTCAATTGAAGCTGGGCTAGCGGCTGAAGCCATTGAAGGCCGGTCAAACAACTCTGATTCTACGCAGAAACTGGAGAGATGAATTCAATTGAAGCTGGGCTAGCGGCTGAAGCCATTGAAGGCCGGTCAAACAACTCTGATTCTACGCAGAAACTGGAGAGATGAATTCAATTGAAGCTGGGCTAGCGGCTGAAGCCATTGAAGGCCGGTCAAACAACTCTGATTCGACGCAGAAACTGGAGAGATGAATTCAATTGAAGCTGGGCTAGCGGCTGAAGCCATTGAAGGCCGGTCAAACAACTCTGATTCTACGCAGAAACTGGAGAGATGAATTCAATTGAAGCTGGGCTAGCGGCTGAAGCCATTGAAGGCCGGTCAAACAACTCTGATTCTACGCAGAAACTGGAGAGATGAATTCAATTGAAGCTGGGCTAGCGGCTGAAGCCATTGAAGGCCGGTCAAACAACTCTGATTCTACGCAGAAACTGGAGAGATGAATTCAATTGAAGCTGGGCTAGCGGCTGAAGCCATTGAAGGCCGGTCAAACAACTCTGATTCTACGCAGAAACTGGAGAGATGAATTCAATTGAAGCTGGGCTAGCGGCTGAAGCCATTGAAGGCCGGTCAAACAACTCTGATTCTACGCAGAAACTGGAGAGATGAATTCAATTGAAGCTGGGCTAGCGGCTGAAGCCATTGAAGGCCGGTCAAACAACTCTGATTCTACGCAGAAACTGGAGAGATGAATTCAATTGAAGCTGGGCTAGCGGCTGAAGCCATTGAAGGCCGGTCAAACAACTCTGATTCTACGCAGAAACTGGAGAGATGAATTCAATTGAAGCTGGGCTAGCGGCTGAAGCCATTGAAGGCCGGTCAAACAACTCTGATTCTACGCAGAAACTGGAGAGATGAATTCAATTGAAGCTGGGCTAGCGGCTGAAGCATTGAAGGCCGGTCAAACAACTCTGATTCTACGCAGAAACTGGAGAGATGAATTCAATTGAAGCT
Organism: Macrostomum lignano; assembly: GCA_002269645.1. NCBI lineage: Eukaryota > Metazoa > Platyhelminthes > Macrostomidae > Macrostomum > Macrostomum lignano. The sequence continues at coordinate 104,460 of NIVC01002654.1, read as the reverse complement.
GGGCTAGCGGCTGAAGCCATTGAAGGCCGGTCAAACAACTCTGATTCTACGCAGAAACTGGAGAGATGAATTCAA
>NIVC01002654.1:0-103667 GCA_002269645.1 Macrostomum lignano | reverse complement strand
TATAGGTCTATAAATGCGTCAAATAGAGCAAAGAATAGAGCATATATCAATATATGCTCCTAGCATATGTTGGTAGGTTTTAGTGAAGTATTTTATTAGGATATAAAAATTAGGTAGTATTTATCAATATTGATTTGCTTAGAATTAGGTCTAATTCATTTATTTGTTGTTTTTAGATATCAATATTTTTTTAAATTAAGGCCCCTATTTGGCATTTTTGCAGTGTATACTTTACTCTTAGCAACATTAGATTTAGGGCCTAAGCAAAGTAGATAGTTTATTCTTAAATTCCTAGAATCCTAAATCCCTATAATTCTTGCAATGTTCAATAAATACTTATTTCTTTAGTAAATTAATTTGGTAGGCCTAAATTAGCTTACAAATATGTATGAATACACCAAACCACATTGACATTGTATTTAGGAATTTTCTATACATTTTTACTAATTATAAATAACACTATTATTACTGAAGTAGGCTAGACCTATGGCCTATTTCCAAAAACTGAACATGCGAAGCATGCATGTTAGGATTGTTAGGCATGGTTATTTATAGAATAGAAATCAATTATGACATGTGAGGTGACGCATGATTTTTTAACAATAATAAAAAACTCTAGCCACTTAAAAAAAGCGATTTACTAAGTGATATATTACTCATATGCTGCTAAATTAACTACGACTACTAAAAAGGTGACATGTCTAACACCAGAACACATATGTTGCTAACTAACTTGCGCCTTGGACCGACCGACGAATTCTATTTCCGGGAACAAAGAATGCTTTTTAAAAAAGAGAACTCACCATCTCAACAAATAAAAAACATTTTTAAAAGTTATTTTTTCTTATTGAAAACAAATACTTTAGCCTGAACAAAAAAGTATATGAAATTTAAAAGTGCGCCAAGTTTTTACTACATTGGTATAAAAATATTTCATCTAAAATTTGAAATGTCCAATTTCCAGGATATCCCGGCGAGGATCTATAAGTTTCAGATTGCGTTTTGATTAGTCACTTGTGTAGATATACCAGTTTCTCTCTGGAAATAACAGGTTACGGGCGAAAAATATATGCAATATTCGTTTAAAAAAAACTTTAATTTTAGTTAGGAAGCAAAAAGTGTATACATTGGCTGCTATTGTTATTGAGGGCATGATTTCATAATCCTTTTTTCTAACCAGGATTGGTTCCTTTCCTCGGTTCTTACTTCTTCCTTAATGCAAAGAACTGCTTTCGCGTTATTACAACTTATTTTTAGTCCACTCTAGATCCTATGGTTCTTCCTAATTCATTTTTTTAAGTTTAGTATCTTTAAATGCCTTGTTGCTTCACTGTTTTATTTAAGTATCTTTATTGACATAATGACATTGTTCGCAAGTACGTTATAGGCCTATTAATATTGCTACATTTTCTGCAAATCAGCACCCATAGACGATTTTTTTTCAATATTCAAGTTTTTAAATTGTTTTTACCTACTAGAGTAATATAATCACAACTATATAGTTTTTTGGGACAAACTTTGTTTAAGGGATCTTATTATATTCTTATACACTTGCAACTTTCTTATTGAGTCATTGCCATAGGCTATTAAATCATTATTTTTAACTTAAAAAAATGTCTCCCAATTTTATGAATTATTATTTACCCATATTATTAAACTATTTTTAAATATAATCAAACAATAATAGAAGAATGATCAATCATTCAAATATATTATATGTTGTCAATAGTAAAAAATTGCTGTAAAGAATTCTTAATCATTTATTAATGGGTGCTTTATCCAAGAGAAATAAAAATAATTAGGAATTAAATAACTACCTCACTTTTAAATAATGCCTTGCATTTTAGACAATATGACTTAAGTGAAAAGTTAGGTAAAATCAAAAAAACATAAATAATATATTTTTTTGGCTGGATTATCTATATAACTTATAATAACTGTGTATGTTGAATAATTTTTACAATGACTTTCAATGTTGTTGATAATAAATGTTGAGTATATTTGAAATAATCTGAATATAATACCAATATAGAAGAACAAGTAGAGGACTAATTTGGAATTCCTTGCTAGCTATGTAACAATTTTGCTTTAAGCCAAGTATGCCAAGCTGCAACCCCCATGCAACTAAGTAACTTAATAGCATTAATAATTAACAAATATAATTAGTTGGCCTATAATATTATAAGCTCATAGCAAGTGTCCAAAATATTTGCATGCAAATGTTATTCCACAACCATGCCTGAATTGCATCCAGTTTTCCAATTTCTGGCTCCTACAACAACCCAAAGCCATGACACTTTTAAGTCTAATCAGGCCACAGAGCTGCAGGTGTCTTCAATTAGAAAGGATGCTTCAAAACCAAAGCCAGTGATTGGCGCTGACAACAACTCAACAAAGCTAGTTATGTCTGCCTTGTCAAAATGCCAGCCACAAATGCAGTCAAGTAAGATATTATTAATATTACTTACAATTTTGCAACCACGCAACACTAAAGCATTGGCTGTTTTGTAGGATTGGCTAAAAATATCCCAAACTGTTGGGCCCTAAATCTCTCTTTAGAATAGTCTGGTTTATTATGAAATTTAAAATTTCCTAGTATATATGCATTGCCATCTCTGCTTCCATCAACAGCAAAGTTGCACTCGCTGACCAAGCCAAGCATTAGTTCTGCTGCAAAGCCTCTTCCTCTATCGCTGGTGAGAGAATTATTTTCAGTTACCTTTATTTGGATATCTATCCAATGAGAATGCTCAAATTAACTATTAGCCTCTTAATCTTGTTCCCAACACTCAAGAATATTGGCGTGCCCAGCTCAGTCTCAGGTGAGGCTACTGCTTCAACTGCTCAGGCTCCACCTTTGCAAGCGTCTGGTCCACTGAATAGCCTTCAATTCGCGCTATTGTTGGACAGCGGCGTTCGGCCCAAAGACAAGCAGAATTATCGACGATTAATCATGACCAATGGCGGCATTGTGTCCTGCATTGTCACTAGGAAGGTAATTCGCTGTGGTATTATAATATGGAATGTTTCAGACAGTGTAAACTAGGCAGTGCGCTGATTGGCTGGCTGAGATCAGATAAGGCTCAGCCAGTGTACACCAAGCAGTGCACTCATTGGCTGGCTGAGATTAGATAAGGCTCAGCCAGTGTACACCAGGCAGTGCACTCATTGGCTGGCTGAGATTAGATAAGGCTCAGCCAGTGTACACCAGGCAGTGCACTCATTGGCTGGCTGAGATTAGATAAGTCTCAGCCAGTGTACACCAAGCCGTGCGCTGATTGGCTGGCTGATATTAGATAAGGCTCAGCCAGTGTACACCAAGCAGTGCACTGATTGGCTGGCTGATATTAGATAAGGTTCAGACAGTGTACACCAAGCAGTGCGCTGATTGGCTGGCTAATATTAGATAAGGCTCAGCCAGTGTACACAAGACAGTGCGCTGATTGGCTGGCAGGGTTGGGAATCAAAGTGCTGAACAGATTTTCCCTGCCTTCTACTCACCAGATTGACTACCTACTGGTATCCGACGGTGTCGACCTGCAGTGCTCAAAAGTTCGACAGGCGCTCAGCCTTGGCAAGCCCGTGGTTCGAATCGGATTTCTCGACGCCTGCTTAGCCGCTGGTCGTCCGATTGGAACTGACGAATTCCTGGCGGCTGGAAAATCGGCCAGCGAACTGTTTGAGAAAGGAGCCGTTAGGGGTGAGTCACCAGAAGCAATTTTGTCTAGGGAGAACTCGTCTTTTGGTTATAGACTATTTTTGATTTGAGATTTCAAATGTAATACTGAATGATTCATATCATTTAGGCTTCAGAGGTTCCTTATCGGAGTTGATTTTTTAAATTAAAAACTTCCCCTTGGCGACAATATTATAAACGTTCCTTTTGGGGACACTTCTATAAAACGGCCCCTTTGGTGACACTTTCATAGAACGGCCCTCTTGGACACACGTTTATAAAAACGGCACTTAGGGATCAATTTTTGGATACAGTTAAAATAAAGGAAACTTGCCGTGTCTTTTTCTAAACACTTTTTTCAAATTTCGCAATGGAAGCCTATTTTAATATTCTATCAGTGCCCGAGAAATCGGACACGCCGTCATTTCGAGTTCAAAACGTTAGCAACTTTCCGGAGGCGAGTAAGATATCACCGCCAACAGATCGATTCGAGCTGCTGCGGTTCGCCATTTTTGTCAAGGTCAGCAGAGATTTGTTAGAAGCTCTACCTTGCTCTGTGAACTACAATTATATTTATGAATTGAATTTCATTATTTCAGAATGCGACTTACAGCCTGTTGGAGCTGTACACGGGCGAAATAGATGGACAGAATCAGTACATTGTCTATGCTAGCAAGGGAAGCGAGGTAGGTATCGATTGGTTCTTTTAGTTATTAATTTTTCTAAAAGTACACATGCACTTTCTATGTGCGTTTGTACTTTTAAGCTAAATGTACTTAGAATAATTTAGGGCGCACGTGTATTTTAGTTCGAACATTAAGCTTGAAGTACATTTGTACTTTTGCTGTACTGCATCCTAATTAATTACTATTATAGTTACTATTTTGATTATTATCATATCTCGCAGGTCTTTGTTCCCGTGTCCATGCGGGTGATACCGGACGCTCCCAACGCGCTGAATGTGCTGGCTCATCTGTCCGATTCGTACGGTAGCGGCGGCAGTCTGGGGCCGACGACTTCAGCTCCTGCTTCGACTAAATGGTGTCCGCTGAGTCGCGTCCGAGACCTGCCAGTTTCGCTGTTCCGATCCTGCTCGAACCAGCTTAGAGAGGTTAGTTAGCGTATGGGATGGGGCTTGGGCGTGGGAACCCACGATGTGGTGCGGTGGGACTTCTGTATGAAGACTGCAGCATGTAGACAGACTCCAGCGTGTGGGGAGACTGCAACAGGTGGGGAGACCTCAGCGTGTGGGGAGACTGCAGTGTGTTGGGAGATCTCAGTGTGTTGGGAGATCTCAGTGTGTTTGGAGATCTCAGTGTGTGGGGAGACCTCAGCGTGTGGGGAGACTGCAGCGTGTGGGAAGACTGCAGCGGGTGGGAAGACTGCAACGGGTGGGGAGACTGCAGCGTGTGGGGAGACGTCAGCGTGTGGGGAGACCTCAGTGTGTGGGGAGACTGCAGTGTGTTGGGAGATCTCAGTGTGTGGGGAGACCTCAGCGTGTGGGAAGACTGCAACGGGTGGGGAGACTGCAGCGTGTGGGAAGACTGCAGCGTGTGGGAAGACTGCAACCGGTGGGGAGACTGCAGCGTGTAGGGAGACCTCAGCGTGTGGGGAGACCTCAGCGTGTGGGAAGACTGCAACGGGTGGGAAGACTGCAACGGGTGGGGAGACTGCAGCATGTGGGAAGACTGCAGCATGTAGTGTGTGAAATGCGGACAGATGCCAGTGTGTGGAGAGAGCAGTGAGACATCAGTGAGGCAAAAACTCCTCACAATACCCGATCCCATACCGGCCAACACTCGCAGGCGCTGACTCAAGTTGCTCCCAGCCTGTTGAACTCCGGCGAAGACCAGTTCGTTGAGGCCTGCTGGCAGGAGGCTCTGGAATTCCTGGGCCAAGCCTCTCAAAGCATAGGCGCGGGTGGCAAGGGTTGGCTGGGCCACCTGATGCAGAGCCGGAGCTGCACCATTGACGATGTAAGCAAAGTTTTTTGTGTACTTTTTAAATAAATCTGTACATTATTTGTGTGGGCTTAGTACGCTTGCGTGCATTAGACCAAGTACTGCAGAGGGTTGCACGCTTTAATTAAGTGTTGGAGAGGGTTGCACGCTTTAGTTAAATACTTGGAGAGGGTTGCACGCTTTAGTTAAATACTTGGAGAGGGTTGCACGCTTTAGTCGAGTGCTGAAGAGAGTGGCTTATAAGTATAAAAAAGTTATATGTGGCGAATAAAACTGCAACACACCCGACAGGTGGACCTAGCCGAAGGCGTCCTGATGCAGTACCAGCAGCAGAGCGCAGGCAAGCCGGATTATCACTCGCACTCGCTCTGCCAGCAGTTTCAATCGGCTTTGAAATGCGGCAGCGGTGGCGGCGGGTGCCTGGACTCGGCTTATAAATTCGGATTGGCCGCAGATGTCTGCTTGGTAGGCGATTTTATTATCTATTTCCATATTCGCTTACTGACAGTAGTGCAGTATGATCGCCTAAGAATAATTGTATATCAGTTTAATTGATTTGTATTTTTATTAAAAGGATACTCTGTGCACCTAAACTATGTACACTAATCACTCTGATTTGTGCATTTAGGTGCCCTGCTGTAAGAAAAGAATATAATAAGCTACTTACTTATTATTTAGTATGAAGCATCGAGCTTTTATGATTTTATGGCATCTATAAAGAGTTAGAATTGTAGTATTCAAGTGTCTAATGCAAAGTAAAGAAAAAAACAATAAAAATGGTAAAAACCAGTCTTCTAGCCTTTGGTTTTTATCACTTTTAAACCAATACATATCCCTTCTACATGTATATTCGCTAATGGCTACATAATAATACTGGCACCTGTTAATCAAGAAATAAACCAATCAATCAATCAATCAATCAAACCGTTAATATCAATCAGTCAATCAAGTAATCAGTCAAACAATCAACAATAAGTCAATCAATCCATCAATCAATCAACATTCAAACAGTCAATCAGTCAATCAACATTCAATAAGTTAGTCAATCAATCAATCAATCAACATTCAATCAGTCAATCCATCAATCAATCAATCAACATTCAATCAGTCAATCCATCAATCAATCAATCAACATTCAATCAGTCAATCAATCAATCAATCAATCAACATTCAATCAGTCAATCCATCAATCAATCAATCAACATTCAATCAGTCAATCAATCAATCAATCAATCAACATTCAATCAGTCAATCAATCAATCAATCAATCAATCAACATTCAATCAGTCAGACAGTCAGTCATTCAACCAATCAACTAATGAGTGAATCCCCGATCAATCAATCGACTTTCTCCCAGCTGATGCGCGACCTTCTATCTGTGACGGAGGCCTCGAATTGGCGCCCGTCACCCCCAGCCTCGGTGAAGCGCCGCGCACTCAAAGCATTTGTCCAGCGGGCCGACCCAGACGAGGAGGCCGTCGTTCGTCGATTAATCGACGAATCCAGCATCGGCTCCGGCGCCAATGTTCGCCGGATTTTCTCCGTCGGTCGACGCGAAGAGGCCGCCGTTTTTCGACGAGATTTGGGAAACGTGCGGCTGCTGTTTCATGGCTCGTCTGGCAGGAATCTGGTGGGCATTTTGTCTAGGTGAGATGGCGCCTGGCGGTACTGCTTGTAGTAATAGATAGTTTGAAGCGCTCCCCTGCATTCACAACAGTGTTGGGATTCTGTCTGTCAGTCAGTCTGTCTGTCTGTCTGTCTGTCTGTCTATCTGTCTGTCTGTCTGTCTGTCTGTCTGTCTGTCTGTCTGCCTGTCTGTCTGCCTGTCTGTCTGTCTGTCTGTGTGTGTGTCTGTCTGTCTGTGTGTCTGTCTGTCTGTCAGAGTGTCTGTCTGTCTGTCTGTCTGTCTGTCTGTCTGTCTGTCTTAGTGTCTTAGTGTCTGTCTGTCTGTCTGTCTGTCTGTCTGTCTGTCTGTCTTAGTGTCTTAGTGTCTGTCTGTCTGTCTGTCTGTCTGTCTGTCTGTCTATCTGTCTGTCTGTCTGTCTGTCTGTCTGTCTGTCTGTCTGTCTGTCTGTCTGTCTATCTGTCTGTCTGTCTGTCTGTCTATCTGTCTGTCTGTCTGTCTGTCTGTCTGTCTGTCTGTCTGTCTGTCTGTCTGTCTGTCTGTCTGTCTGTCTGTCTGTCTGTTTGTCTGTGTGTGTCTGTCTGTCTGTTTGTCTGTGTGTGTCTGTCTGTGTGTCTGTGTGTCTGTCTGTCTATCTTAGCGCTCTTGTACAGCGCTTTTAGCTCTCTACCAAACTCCGTCTTGAGTCCCTAAAATCCTGAATGATAACCCCTCGCAGAGGCCTCCTGCCGCCTCGCCTGCCAGCCGGCCAGCAGCTGCTGCACCGCCGACACGCAGGCAAGCTCGGCCGCGGGATCTACTTCGCCGACAACATCGAGGTGGCCGCCAAATATTCGGAGCCTCCCCGCGCCGACGGCTCCGGCCTGGGCTGCCGCGTGGCTCTGGTGTGCTCGGTCGCCCTGGGCCGGGTGCAGCGGGTGTCTCAGCCGCTGCCTGCCGCCGCCTGCTCACCAACCTCCGCTGACTGTCAGAGCGTCGAGTCGATTCCAATCTCGACGGGAGCCAACAACGCTGATGATGACAATGGCTTCAGCGATCGCGAGTTCGCAGTGTTTGATTCGGCCCAGCAGAAGCTCGAGTACATTGTGGAGTTCTATTTGGACGGCGATCGGCCTATGGATAATCTGGCAACGATGGAACAGTGCAGCATCCCTGATGATGAAGAATCAGACGACGAGGTGGAGGATTTGACCGATCTGGAGTTGAATATTCGAATTGCGGATCAAAAGTTTGGGTTGCTAAGCGACTCGGGCGGACCTCCAATGCCGTTGCGTTCGGTGCACGTGCGCGCCAACCTGGTGGACTTGGTGGCTCAGGTAAGAATAAAAAATATTTTAGCCACAGTTTTGACAGTTGGATAATAAGTGTAGAAAAGGTTGTGGCAACATTGAGGAATAATAAACAATTATCCAACGCAATCGGTGACACTGGCCTGCAGCCATCGCCCCTGACTCCTGCGGATACTGTACGCAGGCTCACACAGGTGTACATCGGCCCTCAGTTTCTAATCGCCAGATGAAGAGTTTTGATCATTACTGCAGGTCAGATGATATGATAGAATTGAAGGGAACAAGGAGAGGGAAGACGAACGAGAAGAGAAGGGAGATGAGTAGAGAGAAGCGGAGCGGAGAGAAGAGAAAAGGTAGAAGAGGGGGGAGAGAGAGACCTGAGAAGAGACTCAAACCTTGATCGGGTTGGATTGCTATTGTGAAGTTTCAAAGAACCGAGGGCCGGATAGAGAGGCTTTGCGGGCCGGAGTTTGCGGACCCCTGCACCCCTCCCTCTCTCTGCAACCGCCCAGGTGGTCCTGCTCCAAGAGTTCTTCAACACTGGCAGCTCACCTGTGGAGGCTCGCTACGTGTTTCCCCTGAGCGAAGGCGCCGCGGTGTGCGGTTTCGAAGCCTACATCGGCGCCAAACGAGTAGTCGGAGTTGTCAAGGAGAAGGAGAAAGCCAGGCGCGAGTATCGCGAAGCCGTGTCAGCCGGCAAAGGCGCCTACCTGATGGAGCAGGCCGCCGAAAGTCCCGACGTGTTCACCGTTTCCATTGGCAACCTGCCGGCAAGGACGGCGGCTTTGATTAAAATTCGCTACGTCTGCGAGTTGAAGCCAAGCGGCGAGGCGGTGATCTTCGGCTTGCCCGGCAGCGCGGCGCCCTGGCAGACGGCCTCAGCGGCTGATGACAGCCTGCAGCAGGTGACAGACACGGCCGCCGTGAGACGACCAGTTGGAGCTTTCAGTCTGGAGGCCGGTCTGAGGATGCCATATCCTATCAGGGGATTAATATCACCAACGCATGAGATTCAGGTTTAAATTTTAAACTTTTCAGGTGCTTTTTACAAATCTGCGCAAAAAGTTGTTAGCAAAAAAGAGCGAGAAGCACAGGGCGGGTGAGAGGGTGATGGATGCGGAGTTAGAGGGGTGAGAGGGTGATGGACAGGGAGAAAGGGATGATTGTGGGGGAGGGATAGGAGAAGAGAGGGGTGAGAGTGCTGAAAATAGGGAGGAGAGGGATGAGAGTAGATAAGGATAGGGAGAGAGAGGGGATGAGAGTGGGGAGGGATAGGGAGAGAGTGGGAGAGGGATGAGAGTGGGAGAGGGATAGGGAGAGAGAGGGATAGGGAGAGAGTGGGGAGGGATAGGGAGAGAGTGGGAGAGGGATAGGGAGAGAGTGGGAGAGGGATAGGGAGAGAGTGGGAGAGGGATAGGGAGAGAGTGGGGAAGGATAGGGAGAGAGTGGGGAGGGATGGTGAGAGAGTGGAGGAAGGATAGGGAGAGAGTGGGGAGGGATAGGGAGAGAGTGGGGGAAGGATAGGGAGAGAGTGGGGGAGGGATAGGGAGAGAGTGGGGGAAGGATAGGGAGAGAGTGGGGAGGGATAGGGAGAGAGTGGGGGAGGGATAGGGAGAGAGTGGGGGGGGATAGGGAGAGAGTGGGGGAAGGATAGGGAGAGAGTGGGGGAAGGATAGGGAGAGAGTGGGGGAGGGATAGGGAGAGAGTGGGGGACAGGGAGATTCATTTTTGTTGTCGTTAGTTGGTAGAGGTGTTGGAAAAAGTAACTAAAAATCAATATGAATGCTACTAGTATAAGTTTAAATAACTGAGCTCTAGCGCAACTAGAACTGTGAGTTTCTGAATGCTGCAAACAGGTGAAGCGCACGGAGACCTGTTCGGTTGTTCGCCTGGCACCGGGCCAACAGCAGACTCTCGGCGAGCTTGGCTTCCGCCTCGAGGTGTCCCTAGCCGAGATAAACGCGCCCCGACTGTGGGTCGAACGGCCCGACGACTCGCTGCAATCCAGCGGTCCCGACGCTCTGATGGTGTGCTTCTACCCAGAGTTCGAATCGTCAGCGTCCTCGGATTGCTCCGGAGTTGTCACCCTGGCGTTAGATTGCAGCCGCTCAATGGCTGGCGAGCCAAGCGTGGACGCCAGGCGGCTGGCGGCGCTGCTGTTGCGGCATCTGCCGGCGCGGACTCGAGTCAACGTGGCTCGGTTCGGATCGCAGTTCGAGGATTGCTTTGCGCTGCCACAGCCGGTCGGCAGGTGAGAATTATCTTTATTTATCGTTAGGCATGTAAGTTCACTGTGCTTCGGGGGTTGGGCCTCAAGGGCGTTAATTGCACGAGCAGAGCCAAGCCGAGATTTCAATTGAGCCCTAAAATAAATGTGACTGCACTTGAACTCGAGCATGGGCCGCTGACACATCAGACCGCTGCGTTAGACCACTGGGCTACGCCCCCCCCCTCTTTCACTCCTTTTTTACACTATAGTTTCTGTCTTGGAAGCAACTTTCTTTGATAAATCTAAAAATATTGTGTTTTGACCTTGTATTTTGTAAACGAAAAACCGACATTTGAAACTATACTTCCCACAATCATTAAGACCGATCTCTGTTTGCTTTGAAAGCAGGAAGTACAATACGTTAAAGAGTACATAAAGAGTAAACAGTAAAGACTCTTGATATCTGATAAAATTCATTTTAAATTTGCGCTATAAAGTAACTAGATTTCTTTAAATATGTGGTAAAAAGACAATCCTGACTGCCGACAATTCAGATTAGGGTCTGGGCTATTGGGTCGGCGGTCAAATGTTGTAAACTCCGAGTTTAACATTCAAGCGTACCATTTTTAAATAGCATATAGCATTTTTTCTAAAAGGACCATTTTTCGTTAATATAGTGTTCACTGCATCTATTAAAAAGGTGCATTTAAATTTTCGTTCTTGGTGTCTTTTAAACTGCAAAAATTCCATTTGCTGACTTCACGAGTTATAAATTTTCCAGGAAAAGCGTCCAGAATCGCTGTCTAGAATTCATCCGAGCCTCAAAACCCAATATGGGTGGCACAAATCTTTCTAATTACCTGGCTTACCTGGCTCAACTGCGCGAATTCGGACCGCACGCGGTGCTGCTGATTTCTGACGGACACTACGAAGCGAAAGAGGCTACACTGGCTGTCGCCGCTTCAGGTGCTAACAAGCACCTGCGTTTGCTGGCCTGCTCGGTTGGACCCTCGCCAGACCGGCACCGGCTCCGATCGCTGGCCGGAGCTGCCGGTTCCGGCGGTTCCGTGGAATTTTTCGACCCGGCCAGACGTTCAAAATGGTCTGCATTGGCCGACGAGCTGATTGCTCGGCTCACCGCGCCGGCGCTTACCGAGCTCAGCGTTGAGTGGCATCTTGACGACGATGATGACAACAGTGACAGTCAGGAGTTGTCTGTAGTGCGCCAAGCGCCTGCTTGTCCGTCGGCTCTGTTCAACGGTCAGCGCTTGATTGTCTATGGCTTGATGCCGCGCGAAGGTCGCGGATGTCAACGAGCGACACTGCATGCCAAAGCTGGCGACTGTCGAGTCAGCTGCACGGTGTTCACTAGCGAGCTATGCTTTACCACCGGCTCCATGGTGCACGCCCTGGCTGCTAGGAGCCTCATTGCCGACTGGGAGGCTGGCAGCTTGGATACCGATCCGGCTCTGCATCAGGTAACTAAAAAGTCGGAAAAGTCGGTAGAGTTAAATCGGAGAGTTTCTAAGAAAAGATGATTTAATATAAATGAAGTTCTGACTTGAGAAACTGTCGCAACTCATGGCGACATGCAGTCATTTAAAGAGCCAAGCAGTTCTGACCCCCGTGGTTGGCTCTTGTGTTGTTGGCGTGATGTGCGGTCGCGCACATAATCGAACCTGGGGTCTTTGGTGCGAAAGTCAGATGCGTTCACCACTGAAGTTATTCTCGTATTAGGTTCACAATAAACGTATTGGTAGAGAGCTATAAAAATAGGTATACTCATTTGAGATTTCAAAGGTGACAAATTAGCAAACCCAATCAAATTTACAGCTGAAGCGACTGGAGCAGAAGGCCAACCTGGTTCAATTATCGATTCGCTACTCAGTGGCTTGCCAATTTACCAGCTTCGTAGCGGTTGAGGATCGTGAAAAGGTAGATGAAATCGTTATCCTTATGATATAGTAGCACACTTTCACAATATACTAAATCTCTAAGGTTTGTCTGACCGGTATTGTTATATACTAATTGTAAATGCTATCTATTTCTGACAGGACGAAAAATTTGAATCGGACATGACTGGCCGATTGCAAACTTTGCTAGACGACGAGAAGGTTGATATCTTAGCCACACAGGGCTGGGAACCGATCAAGGAGGCTGGCGACGGGCTTGTGAGTTTGTTAGATGACGAGGCATTTGTCCCAATTTTTTACCTCTTTATAAGGAAGGAGTTGACGAGGCATTTTTCCTTCTCGTAAAGTAAACTTTATAATGACGCAGAATTAAAAAGAACTCAATATGGATAGTTACTCTCATAATGACTCGTCTAAATTTTTTAGGCGGAAATTCTCGCGCAAATTGCCGACGGTATCATTGATGGTCAGGAGTTGTCAAACACCGGAAAGAGCGAAGAAGCTCTTCGGCTGTTTGACGATCTGGAAGCTTCGCTGCTTTTGGCCGGCGTTCACGACAAGCACCCGGTGGTGCTGTCTGTTAAACAGAATCGGAAAGCCGCACAAATGCGGCAAGCTGATGCTAAATGTGAGTCTGAGATTTTTTTTTCGATGTTATTGCTTGTTAGATTTTTTATTTAGACAAAAAATTGTACAGAAATAGCCTGTTCATTCCGCAGCTCTTCCATCTAAATTCACCGTCAAAGTGAGAACGCTCACTAGCGAAGAGTTCACAGTTAGCCTTACGCCCAATCAAAATATTCTTGAGCTCAAGGAGGCAATAAGCGAACGGCAGCGCATCCCAGTGGATCAGATTCGTTTAGTTGCTGACGGAAAGCAGCTGGAATCAGACTGGACTGTTGCCAGTGCAGGGCTGACGCCGGGCTGCACCGTTCACCTGGTGATGCGTCTACGCGGCGGACGTGGCCCTTCACCAGAGGCCGAAAAAGCTGTCAAACCAACCGAGGCTGCTAAAAAAATGAAACGGCGAAAAATAAAACGTGAGAAAAATTTGAAGGAAACCTTTGAGCTTAAATCTGCTACCTGTTCCTATTGTGTCTGCCGTCTCCAATGCTGTTGTGTCTGCTGTCTCCAATCCTGTTGTGTCTGCTGTCTCCAATCTGTTGTCTGCTGTCTCCAATCCTGTTGTGTCTGCTGTCTCCAATCTTGTTGTGTCTGCTGTCTCCAATCTTGTTGTGTCTGCTGTCTCCAATCTTGTTGTGTCTGCTGTCTCCAATCCTGTTGTGTCTGCTGTCTCCAATCCTGTTGTGTCTGCTGTCTCCAATGTTGTTGTGTCTGCTGTCTCCAATCCCGTTGTGTCTGCTGTCTCCAATCCTATTGTGTCTGCTGTCTCCAAAGCTGTTGTGTCTGCTGTCTCCAATCCTGTTGTGTCTGCTGTCTCCAATCTTGTTGTGTCTGCTGTCTCCAATCCTGTTGTCTGCTGTCTCCAATCCTGTTGTGTCTGCTGTCTCCAATGTTGTTGTGTCTGCTGTCTCCAATGTTGTTGTGTCTGCTGTGTCCAATCCCGTTGTGTCTGCTGTCTCCAATGTTGTTGTGTCTGCTGTCTCCAATCTTGTTGTATCTGCTGTCTCCAATCCTGTTGTGTCTGCTGTCTCCAATCCTGTTGTGTCTGCTGTCTCCAATCTTGTTGTGTCTGCTGTCTCCAATGTTGTTGTGTCTGCTGTCTCCAATCTTGTTGTGTCTGCTGTCTCTAATGTTGTTGTGTCTGCTGTCTCTAATGTTGTTGTGTCTGCTGTCTCCAATCCTATTGTGTCTGCTGTCTCCAATCCTGTTGTGTCTGCTGTCTCCAATCCTATTGTGTCTGCCGTCTTCAATCCTGTTGTGTCTGCTGTCTCCAATCCTATTGTGTCTGCTGTCTCCAATCATCTTGTGTCTGCCGTCTCCAATCCTGTTGTGTCTGCTGTCTCCAATTCTGTTGTGTCTGCTGTCTCCTTCCCCGGTCAAGCGAGTCAAATGTCAAATATAACCGGTAAGAGCTTACAATATGATCTGCAGATATGCCTCTCCTGGCAGCAGCTTCTGCTGAATCATCTGACGATGACAATGACCGGGACGAAGACTCCTGGAATGACGAACCGGCTCTGGTGTTGGACTCCGGCTCGCTTCTAACCAAAGCTGCCGTGATGTCGAACCGGTCCAACCTCTTGGCCAGCGTCCCTACCGTGGTTGGCCGGCCTCGTCACCAGGGCGTCATGGTCGGCATGGGCCAGAAAGATGTCTACGTTGGCCGCGAAGCTGCCGGACTCAAACTGGGAGGTGAGCTGCTAATTTTCAGTCATCGAAGCGGTCATTGTGTTTAATAGTCCTTTAATTTGTCATTGTCTCAAATCTAGTAATTAGATTGGTCATAGTGCTGCTTCGATAGCGTCATTAGATATATCACTGACGGTTAATCATTAGATGAGGCATTCGCTCATATCTGGTCATTAAATTAGTCATCGTCGCTTACCTGGTTAGTAAATCGGTCATCGTTTTTAATCTGATCAATAAATGGGTCATTGTCGCTTATCTGATTAATATATGGGTCATTGTCGCTTATCTGGTCATTAGGTTGGTCATTGTCGCTTATTTGGTCATTAAGTTGGTCATTGTCGCCTATCTGGTCATTAGGTTGGTCATTCTCGCTTATTTGGTGATTAGGTTGGTCATTGTCGCTTATCTGGTCATTAGGTTGGTCATTGTCGCCTATCTGGTCATTAGGTTGGTCATTCTCGCTTATCTGGTTATTAGGTTGATCATTGTCGCTTATCTGGTTATTAGGTTGGTCATTGTCGCTTATCTGGTCATTAAGTTCGTTATTATCGCTTATCTGGTCATTAGGTTGGTCATTGTCGCTGATCTGGTCATTAGGTTGGTCATTCTCGCTTATCTGGTCATTAGGTTGGTCATTGTCGCTTATCTGGTCATTAAGTTCGTTATTATCGCTTATCTGGTCATTAGGTTGGTCATTCTCGCTTATCTGGTCATTAGGTTGGTCATTCTCGCTTATCTGGTCATTAGGTTGGTCATTGTCGCTTATCTGGTCACTGGGTTGGTCATTGTCGCTTATCTGGTCATTAAGTTCGTTATTATCGCTTATCTGGTCATTAGGTTGGTCGTCGCTGATCTGGTCATTAGGTTGGTCGTTCTCGCTTATCTGGTCATTAGGTTGGTCATTGTCGCTTATCTGGTCACTGGGTTGGTCATTGTCGCTTATCTGGTCATTAGGTTGGTCATTGTCGCTTATCTGGTCACTGGGTTGGTCATTGTCGCTTATCTGGTCATTAAGTTCGTTATTATCGCTTATCTGGTCATTAGGTTGGTCATTGTCGCTGATCTGGTCATTAGGTTGGTCGTTCTCGCTTATCTGGTCATTAGGTTGGTCATTGTCGCTTATCTGGTCACTGGGTTGGTCATTGTCGCTTATCTGGTCATTAAGTTCGTTATTATCGCTTATCTGGTCATTAGACTGGCCATTAATTTAAGCCTTTCAACATTTTGATCACTTACTTTTCAGCGGTAGTATCTTCTGCACCAGATGTGCCACGGGGTGCGGCGGCAGGCAGTGAAGAACCAAGCAGTCGTTCTGAATATTCAGATGCTTCCGATCTTGAAAAGATGTCGAATGTTGATGATGGTCAGCCAATGCTTTTTGTATTTGTTTTTTAATCTCTAATTATGACTTATTCGAATTGCAATAAATCATAAACCCGCTACTTCAACTGCACTCATAGAGCCGAGATTCCTCTGCCTTGAGCCCGAATCCATGGAATCCTGCGAGGCAATGTCAATGCAAAAACTTCAACGTAAAATCCGTCTTTGAATTGATTAGAAAATTATTGAATTTGTTTATAATTTTGTTTATTCGATACGATTTGCAGCATTGCGTTTTGATTCTGTTTTTTTGCAGGCAAAGCTGAATTTGAGGAAGATGACTTTGATGAATACGGCAGGTCGCTGTTTGAGGAGCCGCTGTCACCAGCCTACCAGGCACCAGCTCGTAAGAAGTCTGATGCAATGCGCAAATTTTTTATTAACGTACCTTTTTACAAGCTGAAAATCGGGATTAATGCTGTGAAAATTTAAAATAGAAATTTCTTTTGCTGTCGTAAGCCAATACAGCAGACACAACAGGATTGGAGACAGCAGACACAACGGGATTGGAGACAGCAGACACAACGGGATTGGACACAGCAGACACAACAGGATTGGACACAGCAGACACAACAGGATTGGAGACAGCAGACAACAGATTGGAGACAGCAGACACAACAGGATTGGAGACAGCAGACACAACAGGATTAGAGACAGCAGACACAACAGGATTGGAGACAGCAGACACAACAGGATTAGAGACAGCAGACACAACAGGATTGGAGACAGAGACACAACAGGATTGGAGACAGCAGACACAACAGGATTAGAGACAGCAGACAACAGATTGGAGACAGCAGACAACAGATTGGAGATAGCAGACAACAGATTGGAGACAGCAGACACAACAGGATTGGAGACAGCAGACACAACAGGATTGGAGACAGCAGACACTGTCTCTGTCGCTAATCTGGTCATTAGATTGGTCATAGTCGCTAATCTGGTCATCAGATTGGTCATAGTCGCTAAGCTGGTCATCAGATTGGTCATAGTCTCTAATCTGGTCATCAGATTGGTCATAGTCGCTAATCTGGTCATTAGATTGGTCATAGTCGCTAATCTGGTCATCAGATTGGTCATAGTCGCTAAGCTGGTCATCAGATTGGTCATAGTCTCTAATCTGGTCATCAGATTGGTCATAGTCGCTAATCTGGTCATCAGATTGGTCATAGTCGCTAATCTGGTCATCAGATTGGTCATAGTCGCTAATCTGGTCATCAAATTGGTCATAGTCGCTAATCTGGTCATCAGATTGGTCATAGTCGCTAATCTGGTCATCAGATTGGTCATAGTCGCTAATCTGATCATCAGATTGGTCATAGTCGCTAATCTGGTCATCAGATTGGTCATAGTCGCTAATCTGGTCATCAGATTGGTCATAGTCTCTAATCTGGTCATCAGATTGGTCATAGTCGCTAATCTGGTCATCAGATTGGTCATAGTCGCTAATCTGGTCATCAGATTGGTCATAGTCTCTAATCTGATCATCAGATTGGTCATAGTCGCTAATCTGGTCATCAGATTGGTCATAGTCGCTAATCTGGTCATCAGATTGGTCATAGTCGCTAATCTGGTCATCAGATTGGTCATAGTCTCTAATCTGATCATCAGATTGGTCATAGTCGCTAATCTGGTCATCAGATTGGTCATAGTCGCTAATCTGGTCATCAGATTGGTCATAGTCGCTAATCTGGTCATCAGATTGGTCATAGTCGCTAATCTGATCATCAGATTGGTCATAGTCTCTAATCTGGTCATCAGATTGGTCATAGTCGCTAATCTGGTCATCAGATTGGTCATAGTCGCTAATCTGGTCATCAGATTGGTCATAGTCGCTAATCTGGTCATCAGATTGGTCATAGTCGCTAATCTGGTCATCAGATTGGTCATAGTCGCTAATCTGGTCATCAGATTGGTCATAGTCGCTAATCTGGTCATCAGATTGGTCATAGTCGCTAATCTGGTCATCAGATTGGTCATAGTCTCTAATCTGATCATCAGATTGGTCATAGTCGCTATTCTGGTCATTCTCTGGTCGCAAGTGTGTGGTCACTATATTGGTCATTTCTTTAAGCATTTATATATTTTTGTCATATTTCCAGCTGCAGCAGATGCGCCCCGGGCTGCGGTGGCACGGCCCAGCGATGGTAGCGAGGACTCCTCTGAATCTTCCGATGATTTCGATCTGGATGCTGGTCAGCCAATGCTACTTTAGTATTTTTTAATCTGCAATTATGAATTATTTAAATTGCAATAAATCATAAACCCTCTGCTTAAACTGCACTCTTAGAGCTGGACATGTGCTGCGAAGATGCTACATTACTGGATCGCGATGACAAATGTGAAATTGCTATTGGTTAGAAATTTATAGAATACATTTTTGATTTTATTTAATAGGATTGCAGCAATGCCGATTCCTTCTACGAGTACCTGTTTTTGCAGGCGCAGATGAATCTGAGGAAGATGATGAAGATTTTGGCACTTCGCTGTTTGATGAGGCGCCGCCTTCAGCTCATTCGGCTGCCTTCGCTGCGCCAATTCGTAAGGAGTCTGACGAACAGTGTTTGACTGACACAAATTGACTGACACAAATTGACTGACACTGTTTGACTGACACTAATTGACTGACACTAATTGACTGACACTAATTGACTGACACTAATTGACTGACACTGTTTGACTGACACTGTTTGACTGACACTAATTAACTGACACTAATTGACTGACACTGTTTGACTGACACTGTTTGACTGACACTAATTAACTGACACTATTTGACTGACACTAATTAACTGACACTATTTGACTGACACTAATTGACTGACACTATTTGACTGACACTAATTGACTGACACTGTTTGACTGACACTATTTGACTGACACTAATTGACTGACACTGTTTGACTGACACTGTTTGACTGACACTATTTGACTGACACTTTTTGACTGACACTGTTTGACTGACACTGTTTGACTGACACTGTTTGACTGACACTAATTGACTGACACTGTTTGACTGACACTGTTTGACTGACACTGTTTGACTGACACTTTTTGACTGACACTGTTTGACTGACACTGTTTGACTGACACTGTTTGACTGACACTGTTTGACTGACACTATTTGACTGACACTAATTGACTGACTCTATTTGACTGACACTGTTTGACTGACACTGTTTGACTGACACTAATTGACTGACACTGTTTGACTGACACTAATTGACTGACACTGTTTGACTGACACTGTTTGACTGACACTTTTTGACTGACACTGTTTGACTGACACTGTTTGACTGACACTGTTTGACTGACACTGTTTGACTGACACTAATTGACTGACACTGTTTGACTGACACTGTTTGACTGACACTGTTTGACTGACACTGTTTGACTGACACTGTTTGACTGACACTGTTTGACTGACACTGTTTGACTGACACTGTTTGACTGACACTAATTGACTGACACTGTTTGACTGACACTGTTTGACTGACACTTTTTGACTGACACTGTTTGACTGACACTGTTTGACTGACACTAATTGACTGACACTGTTTGACTGACACTAATTGACTGACACTAATTGACTGACACTGTTTGACTGACACTGTTTGACTGACACTGTTTCACTGACACTGTTTGACTGACACTGACATCTCTCCCCATCTCCCTCTCATCTCTCCCCATCTCCCTCTTATCTCTCCCTATCTCCCTCTTCTTTCTCCCCATCTATATCTTTCGTCTCTCTTGTGAGTTGAAAAATCGGCAGCTGATGCAGCCAATTTGATTACCAGTTTTAACCTTCCGCCTTCAGGTGCCTTCCCTGAGCGCAACATTGACGCGGCGATTTCCGACTCGAAGGTGAAATTCGACAGCCGAAGTTCCGACGTTGCGCTGAGAAGAGCCCAATCTCCTGAATACCTGTCCTTCATGGCCTCCAGTAGGCCTCCGCAACAGCAAGGTAAGCCTCTATTAGTAGCTGTTTTTCGATGAGTTTTCAAACATTTTATTTGAATAACTGGTCAACTGATGGAAATATGCAGTTACTTGAGGGGCTGCCCTTCTCTGAATCCTACTCGCTGTCGCCCTCATGTCTACCTCTCCCTCACTACCTCTCCCTCATCATGTCTACCTTTCTCCCTCGGTCTACCTCTCTCTCCTTCAATATGTCTACCTCCCTCTCTCATTGTTTAGCAATTTGACGATCATTATTCACATTTTTAATGCAGAACAATCCATTACTACAAACAATGCATTGTCTGTAGGATCGTCAAACAGAAAAACAATGCAAAGAATCAGCGGTCGCAGCACGTGACAATGAATTGTCCATCGTTTAAACAGTCTAGGCGAGGCCAGACTGTTTAGGATGTTTAAGATGTTTAGGATGTTTAAGATGTTTAGGGTGTTTAGGATGTTTAAGATGTTTAGGATTTTTAAGATGTTTAAGATGTTTAGGATGTTTAGGATGTTTAAGATGTTTAGGATTTTTAAGATGTTTAAGATGTTTAGGGTGTTTAGGATGTTTAAGATGTTTAGGATTTTTAAGATGTTTAAGATGTTTAGGATGTTTAGGATGTTTAGGATGTTTAAGATGTTTAGGATGTTTAAGATGTTTAAGATGTTTAGGATGTTTAAGATGTTTAGGATGTTTAAGATGGCGAGGCCAGCCTACCGGCGCTCGCCAGACAATCGTTGTCACGCACTGGGACCGCTGATTATTTATCCATTATCTCGGGGGCAATATTTTGGCGAATAATGCTGGTCAGCCAATGCTTTTTGTATTTGTTTTTAATCTGCAAGTATGATCGTTATTCGGGTTGCAATAAATCATAAAGCCGCTGCTGCACCTTAACTCTTAGAGCTGGACATGTTCTGCGAAGATGCTGAATTATTGGATTGCGATGAAAAATGTAAAATAATGCTAATGGAAAAAACTTCATTCTAAAATCAATTTTTCTATTGATATAAAAGTATAAAATGTGGTTATGATTTTATCGATGCGATTGCAGCATTGCCAATTCATGCTACTTGTTTTTGCAGTCGAAGAGGAACCTGAGGAAGATGAAGATGCCGATCTCGACGCGTTGCTGTTTGATGAGGCGCCGCCTTCAGCTCCTTCGGCAACCTTCGCTGCGCCAATTCGTAAGGAGTCTGACACTTGTGCAATGCGCTGTGCGCTAATTGACTGATTGACTAATTCACTTATTGACTGACACTGTTTGACTGACACTAATTGACTGACACTGTTTGACTGACACTTATTGACTGACACTGTTTGACTGACACTGTTTGACTGACACTGTTTGACTGACACTGTTTGACTGACACTGTTTGACTGACACTGTTTGACTGACACTTATTGACTGACACTGTTTGACTGACACTGTTTGACTGACACTGTTTGACTGACACTGTTTGACTGACACTTATTGACTGACACTGTTTGACTGACACTTATTGACTGACACTGTTTGACTGACACTGTTTGACTGACACTGTTTGACTGACACTGTTTGACTGACACTTATTGACTGACACTGTTTGACTGACACTGTTTGACTGACACTGTTTGACTGACACTGTTTGACTGACACTGTTTGACTGACACTGTTTGACTGACACTGTTTGACTGACACTGTTTGACTGACACTGTTTGATGACACTAATCGACTGACTACATTTTGGTTCTTTTAAAGATAATATTCAAGTTGGAGGCTGTATGAGACGGGCTGGGTTCGCCGTTATTTTGCACTCGCTCTATACTAAAATTTGTCGCATAAAAATTTCATTTTTCTATCTTTTAGCTGCCTCTCAAGAGCGCGATATTGATGCAGCCATTGCAGTTGCCAAGACCCCCCGAGCTGCGCCGGAACCTGCTCTGGCGAAACGGGAACTTCGGCCTCGGCCGAGACGTGCTGCACCTCCGTCAGGTATTCGTGTTCATTTCTTGCACTGCTTGCATTCTCATCTCTCCCCACCCCGCTCTCGATCTCATCTCTCACCATCTCCCCCTGTCATCTCTCCTTATCTATCTTTCGTCTCTCATTTGAGTTAAAAAATAAGCGAATGATGAAGCCAATTTTATCACCAAATTTTCACCTTCCGTCTACAGGTGCCTACCAGGAGCGAGACATTGATGCGGCGATTTCTGAATCGAAGCCGAAATGTGACACAGCCGCCATTTTTCGACGAACGGCTGTGCAAGCTGCGCCGAAAGAGGCTCCTGAACACCTGTCCACCATGGTCTGGAGTGCGCCTCTGCAAGGTAACTCGTCTTTAGGAGCTGTTTTCGATTAACTTTCTGTCTTTTAATTTAAATAACTGTGCTAAATCTCCCTCATGCCTACCTCTCTCCTTCCTCTCTCTCTCTACCTCTCTCCCTCCTCTCTAACTCTCTCTCTCCTCTCTACCTCTCTCCCTCCTCTCTACCTCTCTCCCTCCTCTTTACCTCTCTTCTTCTCTCTACCTCTCTCCTTCTCTCTACCTCTCTCCTTCTCTCTACCTCTCTCCCTCTCTTCCTCCTCTCTACCTCTCTCCTTCTCTCTACCTCTCTCCCTCTGTCCCTCCTCTCTACCTCTCTCCCTCCTCTCTACCTCTCTCCCTCCTCTCTACCTATCTCCTTCTCTCTACCTCTCTCCTTCTCTCTACCTCTCTCCCTCTCTTCCTCCTCTCTACCTCTCTCCCTCTCTTCCTCCTCTCTACCTCTCTCCTTCTCTCTACCTCTCCTTCTCTCTACCTCTCTCCTTCTCTCTCCCTCTGTCCCTCCTCTCTACCTCTCTCCTTCCTCTCTACTTCTCTCCTTCTCTCTACCTCTCTCCCTTCTCTTTACCTCTCTCCCTCCTCTCTCCCTCTCTCCCTCCTCTCTACCTCTCCCCCTCCCTCCCTACTCTCTACCTCTCCTTCATCCTCTCTACCTCTGTCCCTCACCATGTCTACACCTATCCGTCATCTCTCCACCTCTCGAAGATGTTCGGCAAGACGAACAGAGTCAATACAGTACGGAGGGGGCGGCCCCGACTGCTGACTCAGAGCTGAGAGCGGCGGCTTCTGAATCTGCAGAGAACCTGTTGATGGACGCGGCCGGTGGCTCGAGACTCAAAAAGAAACAAGGTCTGACCGCTTGTATCCAACTAAAAATATGATTCTTATTATAATATGATTCTTAATTAGAAAGGCTTCTCCACAATTTTTACTTCTATAATTAATTTTTTAGTCGAAGACAAGGAGCGCACAAGATCTACTGTCAACGAACAGGTCAAGCAAGAACTGGATGCCATTGTGTTCGGCCAGGCTGTCAACATGGCTCCCGTGATGCAGAGAGCCAGCCGCGGCAAGCAGCACGGTTGGACTTTTGGCTCCCAGCGAGCACCTCCTCAACAGCAACAGCCGCCGCCACCCCCAAGGGTGATCGCAGCATCATCTGCTCGGCATCGGGGCTTTGGTGCTGCCGCTGCTCCTCCGACAGCTATGAGGCGGGTGGCTGATCGAGAAACTTCCCAGCCGTCACTGTTCGGCGAGAAGGCTCGCCCTTCTACTTCGGCGACTGACACGGCCGCCCAGGATCTTCTTCTATTAGACGTTCTGCCTCTATCAGTCGGCGTGGAGATTGTCGGCGGTCGGTTTCTGCCCATCGCCGATCGCAATCAAACCATCCCGCTGCGTCGCCGGGTCGCCCTGTCGCCGTACTGGCCGCGGCAGGCCAGCCTGTCTGTCATTTTCTACGAAGGCGAGTCGCCGATCGCTGAGAATAATCGGCGATTGACTCGCCTGACGCTGCCCATTCCGGAGGACGACCCGGATGTTGAGGTTACGGCCTGGGTGTCTGTCGACGTCAACGGGAAACTGGAGGTCGGCGTTGCTGTCGGAGACTGGGATGATGCAGACTGGGACGCCGATAACGATGAAGGACCGATTCCGCGGCGTAGAAGGCAACTGATTGATGATCGGACGAGGTGCACATCCGAGGAGGTGAGCGCCCGTTTTTTCTTGTTTCTTGTATTGTCTTGTTGTGTTGTGTTGTTGTTCTGAAACTGCAGGCGTCCGGTACCAGTCTTAAATAATTTATGGCACCAAACCTTATTTGCAGATTATCAGGCAAGCTCTCAGCAAGAAGGGGCGTGATGAGCAGAGCTTCCGTTCGTTCTTGCGCCAGCTGCAGCGCTGCCTGGATGGCGACAGCGACGATGCGCCTGGCGCCCGCCGGCACCGGGTGGCGACGTGCGCCGAACGAACCGACGGCGCTGAGTTCGATGAGCTGCTGTTCGGATCCGGGCGTATCCGTGAGTGCCTGTCCTGTCGGTCTGTCTGTCTGTCTGTCTGTCTGCCTGTCTGTCTGTCTGTCTGTCTGTCTGTCTGTCTGTCTGTCTGTCTGTCTGTCTGCCTGTCTGTCAGTCTTTCTGTCTGTCTGTCTATCTGTCTGTCAGTCTCTGTCTGTCAGTCTCTGTCTGTCAGTCTCTATCTGTCTGTCTTGTTTCTATCTGTCTGTCTGTCTGTCTGTCTGTCTGTCTGTCTGTCTGTCTGTCTGTCTGTCTGTCTGTCTGTCTGTCTGTGTCTGTCTGTCTGTCTGTCTGTCTGTCTGTCTTTCTGTCTGTCTGTCTATCTGTCTGTCAGTCTCTGTCTGTCAGTCTCTGTCTGTCAGTCTCTATCTGTCTGTCTTGTTTCTATCTGTCTGTCTGTCTGTCTGTCTGTCTGTCTGTCTGTCTGTCTGTCTGTGTCTGTCTGTCTGTCTGTCTGTCTGTCTTGTGTCTGTCTGTCTGTCTTAGTTTTTGTCTGTCTGTCTGTCTGTCTGTGTTTGTCTGTCTGTCTGTCTGTCTGTCTGTCTTGTGTCTGTCTGTCTGTCTTAGTTTTTGTCTGTCTGTCTGTCTGTCTGTCTGTCTGTCTGTCTGTCTGTCTGTCTGTCTGTCTGTCTGTGTTTGTCTGTCTGTCTGTCTGTCTGTCTGTCTTGTGTCTGTCTGTCTGTCTTAGTTTTTGTCTGTCTGTCTGTCTGTCTGTCTGTCTGTCTGTCTGTCTGTCTGTCTGTCTGTGTTTGTCTGTCTGTCTGTCTGTCTGTCTGTCTTGTGTCTGTCTGTCTGTCTTAGTTTTTGTCTGTCTGTCTGTCTGTCTGTCTGTCTGTCTGTCCGTCTTTCTATAAAATCCCACTTTGATTTTATTCTGCCCGCAGCCCTGACCCTGGACCATCGGCAGTCTCCGGAGTTCAAAGCGCTGCTGTCCAGCACCAGCACCGGCCGAATCGAATGGTCAGCCAGCAACCTGGGAGCCATCCCGGTGCCCAGCTACATCGCCAGTTGCTGGGGGCGGCAGCTGCGCACATCCGGCCTGACCTCCCTTGGCGAATCCGTGGCCAGAGACGTGCAGGATCTTCTCATCACCTCCCTGACGCTGATGAAGCTGTTCGCCAGGCCGGCAGCTGATTTCATCGACTGCTCGCAGTCGCAGCTGAAGTTCGTGCTTGATGAAGCTAAAGCTGCTGGGGTGTCCGAGCTGCTGAAGTTCGCCAACCAGACTGGCAGTCAGCTGAGCTGGGCGTGCCGCACCCTGGAGCTGGGCACCGGCTGGGCCAGGTGGATGGACAGCCTGGTGTGCATTGTCTGATTAGCGATTGAGCCCTGTGTGCCGATATGTATCGAAAACAGACTTTATATAATTGATAAACTGATTATATTTATCTTCATGTTTAAATTTGACGCAGTCTTAGTTTTGTTTTGCTCGAATAAATTTACTAAGTTTGCCATGTGAAGTAAAAGTTGAATATTTGCAGGACCCTGCCCCCAAAGTCTTATTCTAGAAATAATTTTCAACTTTTATCCCGATTCTATTTGTTATTACCGATGTTTGTTGAGTAGGCCCTACTATTGTTTTTATATTTCAGATTTTTTTATACTACTAATCATGACTCAGTAGCTCTAAAGTCTTTAAATAAAATGAAATATTTATTAATCACTAAAGCACATTAATTTTACTATTAATACACAATCGCACTACTCAGCGATTTTCAGCAATAAGTACGAGTAGTTTTGACGTAGCGTTTTTGTTTATGTCAGTGCAGTGGGAGACAGTGCTAATGGCGCATTTCCGCCCACACGCGGGGGGGGGATTTTTGTAGTTGGGTTTGGGATTTTTTTGAAACTGTTCTCATTTGATAGCTAGGCTATGACCAGTTGAGCAGTAGTATAGCTTGGACTTTGGATGCACAATTTTATATTGGAGAAGAAATTGGGGGTGCTGCAGGTGTTGCTGGGTTGGATAAAAATTCAATCGATAAGAGTCCATTAAGTAGATCTGTGGGCGTGGATTAGCTGTGTAAGATATTCATATATTATATCGATAAGCGCTTGCCTGAGTGTGTGCTGGGGCAGACTGGGCTACACACTGCAGTATCGCTTATGTGTAGTGCTCGGCATTGGTAGAGCTGGGGTCAGGGACGGGAGACATTGGGCTGAGCAAAATAGAGTGGGAGAGAGAGTTGCAAGGCTCGCTCATGCACAGATAAAGAGACCGCTTTAACAGTCAGGGGCGAGTCCGTTAGAGCGCTCGGTATCTCTGCAGAATAATACGAAGGCGAACACAAAACACAACAGCAATGTCAACTTCGCTAGAGTCTAAGAACGCTACCAGTGATGAAGATGCAATGGAATTGCAATCGACTGCAGCCGACGACAAAGACCAGCAGCAGCAGCAGCTGGAGAAAGACAGCGCCAAGTGCAGCCTGTGGCACGCGCTGATCTGCTTCGCCACATCGCTGCTGATCCTTGTGGAGGCCTCCGTGCCGCACAGTTTCGGCACCTACTTGGTGGCTATCAGGGAGGAGACAAACTCCAGCTTGCTGTTGCTGAACTGGGTGACGGTTGCCACATCCTCTGTGCCCTACATCATGCTGCCGGTTGCAACCGCCCTGCTGGCCCACTGCGTCAACTGGTGGCGTCTGGTGGCAGCGATATCCTGCCTTGGCATGGGCGGCTCCCTGCTCATCACCGCTGGCCAGAGTCTGGTGCCGCTGTTCTTCCTCAGCTACTCCTTGGTGTACGGAGTCTGCTCGTGCGCACTGCACGGAGTTGTGCTCAGCTGCCTGGCTGAGTACTTTCCCGTTGGGCATCCGTGGCATGTGCTGGCCACGTCTCTGTTTCAGGTTTGTAGGTGCAGCTGGTCTCTGCCGGTTTGTATCCAACAGAAGACATCCTACCCAACAGTGGACACCCCTATCCAACAGAAGACATCCCTATCTAACAGAGGACAACCCTATCCAATAGCGGACACCCCTATCAAACAGAGGACACCCCTACCAAACAGAGGACACCGGGCCTATCCAACAGAAGACACCCCTACCAAACAGAGGACACCCCTATCAAACAGAAGACATCCTATCCAACAGTGGACACCCCTATCCAACAGAAGACATCCCTATCTAACAGAGGACACCCCTAACCAAACACAGGACATCGGGCCTATCCAACAGAAGACACCCCTACCAAACAGAGGACACCCCTACCAAACAGAGGACACCCCTATCTAACAGAGAACACCCCTATCAAAAAGAGAACACCCCTACCAAACAGAGGACACCCCTACCAAACAGAGGACACCCCTATCAAACAGAGAAGAAATCCTACCAAACAGAGGACACCTCTACCAAACAGAGGACACCCCTACCAAACAGAAGACACCCCTACCAAACAGAGGACACCCCTACTAAACAGAGAACACCTCTATCAAACAGAGGACACCTCTATCCAACAGAGAACACCCCTATCAAACAGAGGACACCCCTATCAAACAGAAGACATCCTATCCAACAGTGGACACCCCTATCCAACAGAGGACACCCCTACCAAACAGAGGACACCCCTACCAAACAGAGGACACCTCTAACAAACAGAGGACACCTCTACCAAACAGAGGACACCCCTACCAAACAGAGGACACCCCTACCAAACAGAGGACACCCCTACCAAACAGAGAACAGCTCTATCAAACAGAGGACACCTCTATCCAACAGAGAACACCCCTATCAAACAGAGGACACCCCTATCAAACAGAAGACATCCTATCCAACAGTGGACACCCCTATCCAACAGAGGACACCCCTACCAAACAGAGGACACCTCTACCAAACAGAGGACACCTCTACCAAACAGAGAACAGCTCTATCAAACAGAGGACACCTCTATCCAACAGAGAACACCCCTATCAAACAGAGGACACCTCTATCCAACAGAGAACACCCCTATCAAACAGAGGACACCCCTATCAAACAGAAGACATCCTATCCAACAGTGGACACCCCTATCCAACAGAGGACACCCCTACCAAACAGAGGACACCCCTACCAAACAGAGGACACCTCTAACAAACAGAGGACACCTCTACCAAACAGAGGACACCCCTACCAAACAGAGAACACCCCTGTCAAACATAGGACACCCCTGCCAAACAGAGGACACCCCTACCAAACAAAGGACACCCCTACCAAACAGAGGACACCCCTATCAAACAGAGGACACCCCTATCAAACAGAAGAAATACTATCCAACAGTGGACACCCCTATCCAACAGAAGACATCCCTATCTAACAGAGGACACCCCTACCAAACACTCTCAATCCAATCCAACAGAAGGACACAAAAGAAGCTCAATCCATGAGTATAGCTACTCATTCTTCTCAACCCACACAGATTGGTTACCCTTGCGCCGCGGTGATCTTCAACCCCAGCGCCGCCAGCCTCATCAACCGGTTCGGCTGGCGGGTTGCTATGCGGATCATGGCCGCCATTGTCGCCATAGTTGGCACCTGCCTCGCCTGCCTGCTGAAGCCGGTCGGCGCCAAAGGCCTGCTGGATTTCTCCTTCAAGTCCGACTGCACCGCCGCTGAGCAGCCAGCGCCTGTCACTGCCGCCTCGGCGGTCTGTCGGTGCTGCACACCCAGCCAGATGCTCCGCCGGCCGCAGATCAGCATCTGGTTCGTTGGCAAGCTGTTGAACTACGCCTGCTGGTTCGCGCTGCGCACAAACCTGGTGCTGTACATGCGGCTGGCTGGGCACTCCCTGTCCGAGTCTGCCGGGCTCATGATCGCCTACGGTCTGGGAGAGATTACTGTCTGCTTGGCTGCCTGCCTACTGGGGGATCGCTTGGCAGGCAGGCTGCTTCACGTGCACATGGTGGCCGCCTGTGGCATGGCTCTGCTCACCGGGGTCTGGTGGTTCGCCGCTTCGGCCTCCTACGCGTCGGCTCTCACTGTCGGCTGTCTGATTGGCGCGTTCGTGCAGCTCAGCTTGACCTTCACTTATCCGGCAGCGGCCGAGGTGACCAGACTTGACCTTGTCACAGCCGGGTCCGTGACCCTGGGCGCTGGCGGTCTGGGCATCCTGGTGTCACCCCTGATTGGCGGCCTTCTCTTTGATCTTGTCAACGCGTATTGGCCGCTGTTCCTGGCGGAGAGCCTGCTCTGGATGCTTCAGCTGCTGCTGTACCTGGCAATTCTCTTGCTAACCCTGTGCTGCTTCCCTAAAACTTACGAAGAATTGGACTGAAAGCTCAAAGTAGCTTCCAAGACGAAATAATTTTCGGAAAACGTATTTCCTGTAAATCGATTTCTCATTCTACTCCCTGCCAGTCATAATAAGTCATAAAATATAGTCATTTCTAAAACCTGCTCATAAATTATGCATTCAGATCGAGGCGCCTGCAGTGTAATAGTACATAGTATGAAGCACCAACAGCTGCCTGCAAAAGTTTTTGTGCAAGTTTAAATGAAACTTCAAATCAATTCGACTCACTGCGAGCCGTAGTGTACGTGTATGTTATTCATTTTGTTAATTTTTTGGTATTATGCGTAAGAATTTAATTTGTAAATGTGCGCTTCCAGCTATTGCTGTCTGACTTTCATTTAGCTAATTTCATGCTTAATCGGATATAAACAAGTTTTTGCGTTGCGTCATTTCGTGATTTTTAAGTCAACTACACGTACATGTAATGTCTTTTGGTCTACAGGTATACGCAAGAATTGTTTTACTCCACAGCTGTGTCAAATTTTGTGGCACAATTAATTTTCATTGATTTGTAAACAATTGCTTTGCTAACCAATTTATTTGATGTGATTGTTTAGCTAGCAACATGAGAACTAACAAGTAACATAAATATAGAGGTCATGCAGGCGAATCAGTAGGTTCGTCGTCTGGGCAGGGACTCCTAAAAACAGCATTTCTATTTAGCTCTAGAAGTCCCTGGCAATAATTTGGTGCGATTATACAAGATGAGAGGGTGGAGGAAGGGTCGTACTACTCATATACAGTCCATATTATAACAAAGGTTCTGCATGAAACCGACTGCTATTCTTCAGACATATTTTTTTTGGAAAGCTCGCGGTCCTTCGCTGTCGGAGGGCCTTTTCTATACAGGAAAAACGCAGCAAAGTCACGCCACATGCGTCTAGAAGTTTTTTTCGCGAAATTAATTATTTTTTAAGCTAGCTTTGCATCAGCTTTGTTACGCGGGGAGCCGTAAAATTACGGAGGCGTAGAGACCGTCACCCAAGGACTACTAGATTTATGTATAACGAAGTGTTCCTAGTGGTCCTTGCCGTCAGCATG
This sequence comes from Macrostomum lignano, assembly GCA_002269645.1. Lineage (NCBI taxonomy): Eukaryota > Metazoa > Platyhelminthes > Macrostomidae > Macrostomum > Macrostomum lignano. The sequence continues at coordinate 72,717 of NIVC01002654.1, read as the reverse complement.
AGGTACAAACCAAATGCCGGCATCACGGACGTCATAGACGGTGTATATAAACTGGCTTGGTATACTGTCCGTCAAAAGTTCCGGAACCCTTGCTACGATGTCTTCTAGCGGACATAATTTCAGTCCGTTTCAATTGTAACTTGATTCAAATGAAAGCTGCGGATCTCAGCTCCATGATGTGGTCAAGAAAAAGTTTATTCGAAGGAGCGCGTGTGAACAGGCCAGTGTTATGTACATAAAGGTTAGAGAAAAAAGTGAGGAAAAGACAAACAAGCAATTGACTCTCCCATGAAAGCTGACTGCACAAGAATCCATAAGAGCCTGTTGATTTCAACACAAGTTTTGGCCATAGACTAATGTTAGCCAGGCTGAACACTGCGCGCAAACCGATTCCTTCCCATGTGTGTTTGCTCCATAGACTCAGCAACCATAGACAATTGCTTGTTTGTCTTTTCCTCACTTTTTTCTCTAACCTTTATGTACATAACACTGGCCTGTTCACACGCGCTCCTTCGAATAAACTTTTTCTTGACCACATCATGGAGCTGAGATCCGCAGCTTTCATTTGAATCAAGTTACAATTGAAACGGACTGAAATTATGTCCGCTAGAAGACATCGTAGCAAGGGTTCCGGAACTTTTGACGGACAGTATAGTTGGTGTGCTGTGCGATTGCGTGCCACCTTTTCTAGTTTTTGTTTCCATGCGTTCGTAAATAACACTTGAGATTTTAGTGCCTCAGGCTTGCACTTACAACAAGCAAAGGACATTGGTTTGTGGACACGAAATATTAATTTACAGCTGCTCTTGTTTCTCTTATTGGATTTCAAAAAGCTTGTTCCTTCCCCTGAGGTTTTCAAAGAGTATATATACTCGTAAACTCCTGCTTTTAGGTGATTAGCATTGATTTTAAAGTGGTTTCGAAATTGGCCTTGACTTTTGCTTAGCCCATTGAAGTGGATGCACCTTTACTTTTCTCTAACAACCGACAGCACTTGCAACGTCACCCTGGATTCGTCGAAAAAATATGTTTAAGTTAGAAAATATAAAAGCTGAATTCTGGGCTGCGACCGCCCAAACTTCGTTTTCTTTGTCGCCAGCCAAAATCAATTATCGGTTTATTTTATATGGCGCCCGAACAAAAAGTACAACATACTAGTTAAAACTATTGCGGCCTTCAGAAGCTCAAGTTAGTGCAACTGCACTGAATCTCTAGCGCAGCGATATTTCTCCAACTGTTGCGCTCTGCACGGGGCTACTATGTTGGCTTTCGGCGAAGCGCAGTCGTCAGAGTAAGCAGCAGCTCGCGGCCTCCGGATCGCTGCAGCGGTGGTCCCGTCAACGGTATTCCGGTCCCTCGGGTTCCACGAGCTGCAACCTTCAGCCAGGCTCTCTCTGATCGATGTCGAACAGTCGACCGTCCTTGCGTTGATGAGTATCGTAACTGTTTCTCCTTTTGAATTACGTCTTTTTTGCGCATCTCGTTAACATTATTGACAGTTATACGTATAGTTAATAGCTGATCGTTAAATTCTTCAAATTCTGGACTTTTAGAGTTTGTCTTACCAAATTTACTTGTTTTTTGTTGTTGAATTTTTTGCATTCGCTTGTCTTCGTGTTCACTCGAAGTGTTTTCCTGCAGTCTGCTTCTTTTTTTTGGGCTGGCTGTCTTCAAGTTCTCAGTCAGGAGTTCTTCTTGGCTTTAGCAGCATCTCCCAATTCAAGTCGTCATGGTTCTCAGTGAAGACGAGGTATCTTCAGCAGTCAGGAAGCGTACAGGTATCCACGCGGCGATCACGAAGGCTGTTGGAAAGGCTGACCATCTTCTCTCCGTGGATATTGGTCGAGCTGCAAATCGTGCGGATGCGGAGGAAATTGTGCAGATTCTGAAGTCGAAATTGACGGCAGTGCAAGCATTGGATGAAGCCATAGAGGAGTCTGTCGCTGAAGAGGGGCTGGATGCTGAAGTGGAAGAGAATCAAGCTTATTCGATGAAGTGTACCAGCTGCATCAAGATGCTGGAAGCAACTTTCAATAGTCAACAATCGCCGGAGGAGTCAGCGGCCAAAAGTCGTTCCGTAGAGTCCGGGTCGCAGATCAAGCTTCCCAAGAGGCAAATTCCGACATTCACGGGGGCGATATCTGAACTTCGTCTCCAGGACTCATCTCTAAAGTGTCTTCAGCAGTTTCACGACGACATTACTACAAGAATGAAATTTTTGTGCGGGAGTCCGCTGGATCGCAGCTCAGCCACAAGTCAACTTCACAAGCATCTCATTCAGATTTAAAGCAAGCTTCAAACGCATCAATGTCAATGGTAGCAATCAATCAATCAACACTGGTAGCAGTGCAACCGAAAGCACCAGACGCTACGAACCTATTGCAAAGCATCGCATTATTCGGAAAATTGCATGGAGTTTCCGACCGTTGAAAGGCGTAGACAATTTCTAGCAAAAGAGAAGAGTCGCGATCCGCAGAAGTGCCGTGATTGCTCCGGCAAGCATCACGTAAGCATATGTGCTCAAGGCGCGTCTCGTCAAAAATATCCACCTAAGGTGAACGTTTTTGGATTTTAAAGGCGAGACAGCGTGTGAAGCAGTTACTGACGGGGTGTGTTGTGTGCAAGAAGTTTCAAGGGCGACCGGTTTCCGTGCGTGCGGTTCTGCAGCTTCCATCCTTCCGTCTGTCAACTGTTCGTGCTTTTCGTACCGTAGGACTGGATTATGATGGTCCGAAATTCTATCGGACGGGGGAGGGTGGTGAGAGCAAAAAGGCGTACATCCTGCTCTTCACTTGCTCAGCAACTCGAGCCGTTCACCTGGAAGTTGTTTCGAGTATGGACAGCGAACAGCTTCTGCATGCACTGCGTCGGTTCGTGGCTCGAAGAGGCATTCCCTCCGTCGTCAGTGATTCGGCGCTAATATCTCAGAAGAGCTGCAGTCGTTCTGTTCGTCGAAGAAGATTAATTGTTGGCATTTTGTGCCCGAGCGAGCCCCGTGGTGGGGAGGTTACTGGAAAACCTCTGGGATGCTACAATTGGCATCAGCTACGACCAGTTGATTATACTCTAAGTGTGGAAATCGAAGCTGTGGTTAACTGTCGGCCGCTGTTGCATGTACCTTCGGATTCAGGCGATGGTATGGAGGTCATCACACCGTCCCATTTAATTGCAGCTAGTCGTCTCAGCCAAGAACCGGAAGATATCGACGGTGAGGCGGACTCCGTTCTACCGCTTCCGAAACGGCTTAGAATGCTTAAAGCAGCTCTGGGTGGTTTTGGAACCAATGGAAGACGTCCTACTTAGAGTTTCTGCTCGAGAAAGCCCTAAAGGATCAACCTAAACCACCGTTCACCAAATGTTGGTGAAGTGGTTCTTCTGGCAGGTGAAGCTCGACAACAAGACTCAAGTGGAAATTGGGTATTGTCGAGGAAGTGCGTCCTGGCCGTGATGGTGCTATCCGTTCGGTTCTTCTTCGCGTTGCGGGTGCTGGGAATTCCCGGCGCTGGGAACGGGTGAGATGGCCAGTCCAGTCGTTGATTTTTTTAGAGGTTCAATCCTCAGACCATTATTTTTGTCCTTTCCCACGACTTTCGAATTCGTAGGAAAAAGGAGGAGTGTCGAAAAAATGAGTTGGCCTAAGCTAGCCGCCTGTTTCATCCATAAGTTATTTTCTCTATTTTCACTGTACGCACAATGTACTCAAATAATATTTCTCCGCCAACGCCCAACCATTGACCTGTGTTTAAGTTAGAAAAAAATGAATTCTGGGCTGCGACCGCCCTAACTTCGTTTTCTTTATCGCCAGCCAAAATCAATCATCGGTTTATTTTATAACATTAAATTGATGCTGTCTGGATCGATAGCATGGGCAAGGGAAGTCTCCAGGGTAATGTGCAAGCGAATTCAAATAATTAGAAACCATCTATTTGCTTCTTATATATTAGTCAAAGTGGGAACAAAATAAAAATCTTGAAAATATAATTTGTAAATATAACTGAACAATTATATGCATTATTTACTTAATAATACTTTACTTTGCTTGAAAATGTTGCTATACCGCATAATTGTACGTAGCTAAACAAATTAGAAAAAAATTGTTAATTTTGAAGTAAACATAACACAATAAATCAATTTTATCTAAAGTTTTATTTAATGTCCTTAACTTCTGTTTATGTTTTATTTATATAAAACTTGGAGACTACGTTTCCAATACGCTTTAAAACTTAAACTCATGCACGTGGGCACAAAAGTCAATATAATTGGTAGGTTAATTGCGAGTTACGCAGTTATTATGGTTTGATGAAGCTTAGCCCTAAGTATTTCTATCATTCTTTGATAAAGACTGAAAGAGACTAAGCCTTTGATATCAGTCTTCTAATAGTTAAATTAACTATGTAATGGTACAAAATTAAACTGATACAATAATAAGGAAGATGGCAATTATTAATGTTAACTTTTCGTTTCATACTCCTAAAAAACACCTGTGCAATTTTTCAAACATATTTTTCAACTTAATAAATTAACCTGGGTAGAAACCGTAGGTTCCAGAAAATTAAATTTTAAAATTTGATAAGCCTGCAATTAAATTTCCAGCTTTTCAAATTTAACAGATTTTTATCAGAACTTTTGGGCTGTTTTGGAAATTTGTGCTTGTAAAAGTAACTTTCAATCTTTCCCAGACTTTCACAGCCTTTTGAATTAGGCATATTAGACCTAGTTTCATTGTACAGTATGCTGTATGCAATATGAGACATAAAAATTTGCTGCAAACAATTTCCTTTTCATGTAACATGCATCATTTGTATAATGTATCTTTATAACTTTTCTGTATTCTAGAAGCATATTTAAATAAAATATTTAAAAAGATAGTAATATTAATATTAAATTAATTTTGTAAGCTGCTATTCCTATTTGTATGTTGTGATTTTTAACTTTATTAGTATATTTTTGAGTAAAAAGTTTCACAATAAATCATTCAGAAAAGGTAAACATTAAAGCATACCAATCAAAGACTAAATTACTAGTTTGCTAAGTAAAGGCTTCCAAATCAAATATTTATGATCTGAAGTCTATATACTTACAATTTTCCCAAGTAAAATATTTTTACTTTAATATAAAAGTAAAATATATTATATATTTAACTTTTCCTCAATTTAAAGAAAATTTAAAAGGCTTCTTAAATATTATAAAGTAATATAGTTCAAACTTTAAAATGAAGGGTGTTTTCTTATGCAAACTTCAGGAAGAAGAGACAAAGGAAAGTGGCGATGCAACTGTTCCCGCGGTCGGCCACACTACTGGAGGAAGCAGCGGAGGCCCAATGGCTCGACGGCCATCATTATTGAAGCGGCTTAGCCAGCGAGTGGCACCTGCAGCGGCGGCTAAATCAAAAGTTTCAAAATGGACGAAGTTGATGTCTGGGTGAGATTAGCGTCCAAACTGGATTAGAAAATAACTTAAATTAACTAAATAATCATCACACAGATTTCCCAGGAAAGTTTTCAAGTTAGATTTCATGCCAGTTAGTTTGTTGTTAACCTCACAGGATTTTGGCCTGGTTGCTGTAGTTTGATTTGATTATACATCGCTAGAGCCAAAACCCAGCAATGTGCAGAATTCCTGATAGTAAGAAATGTCAGATTGTCAGGGCAGAAATACGGCATACGTAGTCATCTATTGTGTGTATAGCGTATCCATAGCGTGGTCTTGAATCTTTACAGGCACTGATCGAAAAGCCCTGTAAGCTACGGTATCGCAGATTGAACCCCCACCCTTATCTAAATCGTAACTCGACAGGGCACGTCTTCTACAAAGGGGCTCCGACGCTGCGAAGGCACCCGCCGTCACCGAAGGACAGCAACGCCGTCGGAGGCCCGCTCTTGTGAAGCGATTCACCCAGGCGATTCCCGCGCTGCTGCTGGAGTCCGAGTCTCAGAACGTCTTTCGTCGGTTGATGTCTGGCGATCTTTTGTCCTCTGCGTCAGATTTGCCGGAGAAAAATTCCAGAACAGTTCGAGTCTTTCTGAGCTCCACTTTCTCTGGTGAGTTCTGGAGGACTGAAACAACCTCTGCTTAAATAGGCGGAGCAAAATTGGCCTAGGGGGTTGTCAAGCGATTCACACCGTGTAAGCTGGTTGTGGGGCGGTGTCGCCGAAGGCGTTGCGCCTGAGTGTCCTTGTTTTCGTTAGTATCATAATATAACTTTTTACATTTGAGCAATGATAAAAAAACTATAAAAACCTCACGATTGCAGACATGCACACGGAGAGAAACGTGATCATGAACCAGGTGTATCCCAAGCTCAGGCGCTATTGTCGCGAGCAGCACGGAGTTGCATTCAACGTAAATAGCTCGCATATTTACATATCGACACTTAATGGACAATAATGCTTGAAATAAGCCAGTAACAAACAGCGCATTTATATTTTATAATCTTCTTGCAGATTGTCGACATGCGATGGGGCATCCAAGACGGAGCCACCATTGACCGGACCGCTACTGAAATTTGCTTAGCAGAGCTGCTGAACTGTCAGCGACTTTCCATCGGCCCTCACTTCTTGGTTAGTCACTATTGCCAATAAGCTTTACTTTTATCAAGCAAATCGCCAAAACTATTAATTTATTTTTGATCAGGGGATTCTAAGCCACCGCTACGGCTCAAGACAGCTGCCACACAAGGTCCAGCAATCTGAGATGGAGATTATAGTGCGAAGAATCAAAAGTAGCGGCAGCGATACGACGCTTGCTCTGCTGCACAAGTGGTACCGCCTGGACGAGAACCTGACGGACGACCCGGTGTTTGTCTTCCAGAGTCCGGAGTCGCTAGCCAATGGAGATGAGGTCAAGGCGGAGGAGGCCCGAGCTGGCTGGTGGAGCGAGGAGAGACTGCTGATCGATGCGGTCTCGGCTGCTGCGGAGGAGGCGGTCGAGTTGGGCGAGATGAGCCCAGACCAGGCGCTGCGCTACTCGGCATCTGTCACTCACCTGGAGTTTGTTCACGGTGTCTTTCAGTGCAGAGATAGTCGTAGGCAAGATGCACTGTTGTTTTGCCGAGAGATCGAAGATGTGAAGCAGCAGGTGGCGGCGGGTGATTCAACAGTGTCGAGATTTGTACAGACTTTGTCTGATGGCACTTTAGATGAGGCAACATTCGAGAAACTTCAGAGACTGAAGGAACAGCAGCTGCCTGCCGTGCTGCCGGCCGACAACATTGTCACGCATCGAGTAACTTGGAGCTCCGTCACCAAAGGCGACGCGGACTACGAAGGTCGGCTGGCGGTCGATTTCGAGGTTCAGCTGCGCCGGTTGATCGATCGAGGCATGAATCAGCTGTCTGGCCTGGAGTCGGACAGTCTGTACACAGAGGTGCTGCAGCACTCGCACCAGTGTGTGAGCTATGTGAAACAGTTTCAAGGTCGGCAGAGCTGCATGGAAGCTGTGAAACGCCAACTGATGGGGCCGTCAACTCGCCCTGTTGTGATCTACGGCTGCTCAGGCAGCGGCAAGACATCCGTGCTAGCGAGAGCCGGAGTCTTGATCAGAGACTGGCTTCCCCAGTCGCAGCGATCCGAGGCTCTGATTTTTATGAGATTTCTGGGAACAAGTCCAGCGTCATCCAGCATTCGACAGACTCTGAAATCTATTTGTCTGCAAATGGCGGTATTTATGTCTCAATCTGAGACCGAGCTGCTACAGACGCTGGAGGACTTCCGCGATCTTGTAGAGAACTTCTACCGCATGGCTGAGACATTGTGCCAACAAGGACGGAGGTTAGTTTGGCTATGGCAGCATTCGATTTATTTTTCCAATTACACCTTTTTCTTACCCCTTCGAACTTCAGGATATTTGTGCTCTTGGATTCATTGGATCAGCTGGATGCATCAGATGGAGCTCACTCGCTGAACTGGCTGCGAGCTGAACAGCCCAACAACATGAAGTTGGTTTTGAGCTGCTTACCAGAGCTGCACGGAATTCTGGACACGTGCCAGAGGCTGCTTGAAAACGATGCGGACGCTTTCATCGAGGTTCGCGGCCTGGAGCCGTCGCTGTGTTGCAGCATCGTGCAGCAGATGTTGGAAACGCGAGGGCGATGCCTAACTGCGTCGCAATGGAAACTGGTGCAAAGCGCATTCAATGAGTGCAGCCTGCCAATCTTCATGACTCTGATGTTCAACGAGGTTGTGCAGTGGCGATCCTACACGCCAATTGAAAGTCTACAGCACACAGTTCGAGGCGCCATCATTCACTTTTTCGGTCGACTGGAGAAGCAATTTGGCACCCTGCTAGTGCGCCACTCGCTGTCTTACATCACAGCGTCTAGAAACGGTCTGAGCGACGTTGAAATGGAAGACCTCCTGTCTCTAGATGAGGACGTGCTGGGCGAGATATTCGCGCATCACCTGCCGCCGTTCATTCGAGTGCCGCCACTTTGCTGGACGCGACTGAGACACGAGATCGGTGACTACCTTGTCGAGAGAGAGGCCGATGCCAGCAGAGTTTTTTTCTGGTACCACAGGCAGTTCTGGGAGGTTGCGCGTGAGTACCTGTTCGTGGATTCTGCTCACGCCCGGGCGACTCACTCTCGTCTGGCTGATTACTTCCTGGGCGTCTGGGCAGGAAAAGCGAAACCGTTCCATTGTCCAACAAATCTGGCTGCCAAATTATCTCGACAAGTAAGACTTACTCTCAATCTTGAGATAGATGAAAAGGACATGGAACTTTAGTCGTAGAAAGCACTTTAAGCCAAAAAAATTGCTGAAATTTTCAGGGCATTGCGCCACCGACTGAAGCGGACAGACAAGTGGCAGCGCAGCCACACACTCTGCAGATGCAGGCCGATGGAAGCAGACGGCTAAACCTGAGGAAGCTGAGCGAACTGCCCTATCATCTGGTACGCAGCGGTCGTATTGAAGAATTCCATCGCGAAGTGACCTTCAATGTGGTTCACCTGGAGGCTAGGCTGACCAGTTCGTCTCGCTACCAGCTGATGAGGGACTTGCGCTTGTTTCTAGACCTCAACGAGTCCGAAAAAGGTGACTGGAATGCAGCAGTTGACGCGGAACGAGTGTTCAACGCAATCCGCGTGGCGTCTCTCAGCCTTGGCCACAGCTCCCTGGCCCTCGCTGTCGACTTGTGCGGCCGCCTGCGTCACTTTGCGGAAGAGTCGCGCAATATTCAGCGCCTTCTGAACGGCTGTCGGGACGACAACGCCAGTACAGCTCGAATCCTACCGCTGAACAGCTGCTTCGATAGCGGCAGCAGCTTCACCCAGTGCACTGTGCAGGTGCAGCTGGCCCTCGGTATGCTCTGCGAGTCAGGCCAAATATACGCCGTGTCACTCGACGACCGTTTAGACGGAACTGTTTGGTGGTTCGATCATGAGGGCAACGAACTGAAGAAAATTGAATGCCAAAGTCCAGTGCTTTTGCATATTCATCTGCGTCATATGCGGACTCTCCAGCCGAGTGGCTGCTATCTTTCCATTGCTAAAGAGGATCCCAACGACAACAAAACTTACAAAATATTCAAAACGAATTTGCACACTGGAGCTTGGCGAGTCGTCATGGACTCTTTGCCCGGTGAGATTGCTCTGGCGGCAGCCGAGTCTGGTGACAACCTAGTTTACGCTGCATCAGACAAACACCTCGTTCTTAGAAAGAAAACGTCAGAGTCAGCTTCGAGAACACCTTTCTATTTGTTGCGACCTGAACCGCTACATTTGGTTCGGTTACTGGCTAGCGAATCGCGCTGGGAGGGCCCGATATTGAACGGCGATCAGTTCTTGTTCTTTGTAGGACATTCCGAGTTGTTTTCAGATCATGATGCCACTGGACCTCCAGCCCACGTTCCACGTCTTCTTATTCTTGATAAGTACTGTACTGAAGTCGAGCTGGGCTGTCCTGAGCTGACAGAACGAGCTCTGAATTCACAGTTCCAGTCGTTTTGCCCGTTCGTCTTGCACGGAAAGCTTCTCATCATCACACGCACAGAGGGGCCAGAGAATGCTTCACACAGCGTAGCATTTAGTGTGCACTGCTTCACCATCAATAGTAAAGAAGTACACAAAAGTGCTTTCTGGAAGTTAATCCGTCCAGCGACCGATGCAAACCACGAGTTTAGCATAGTACTGTCCGCAGATGGTGGAACAGCTGCTCTGATGTTTCGCTCACCGGTGCAGAGCGGTATGGGCTTTGTCTGCAACCTCTGCGACGGTTCATCCGCACAGCTGTCCTACCATTCAGTGCTAGAGGAGACGCACAATTTAGACCAGGACGACAGTAAGGAAATAGCGCCTCTGATGGACTCTCTATTCATCAGTTCTAATGGTGACTTGTTGCTCTCAAAAGGCAGATCTGGCTGCATGTTAAACCTATGGTCCGCCAGAGATGGCAGTTTTCTGCGCACTTTAACTGGAAATTCCGAATTCTACAGCCTGGGCCAGCCTAGCGGCACAGACTTCTTGGCGATCAACTTGCTCCCGGATGAATCAGTTACCAATGACTCGTGGGTGCACCTGAAGATACTGAAACTGTCCGCTCTGCAGGCCTCCATAGGCGACTTTGATAAGGCGAAGATCAGCACTAAAATGATAAAACAGGGTCTATTTGCATATCGCCCTGGTCAATCTGGTAAAATGATTTCATCATTCTACGACCAGCAAGTCAATCAAGGACAAGCGGTGGAAGTAGACTTTGGAACTGGAAGGAGTCGCATTGTAATCGATATCAGAGGCAAAGACAGCAGCAACGCTTCTGATGCTATGGGAGTCTTCGCGGAGGAGGACGAAGATAATTACCTAAAAGGTTCTGAGAAAGCTGAAGAATCCAAACCCGAAGATAACACCGCAGATGATTTCGTTAAGCATCTAGATCCCTTTCTCAAGGACTACAATGAGAATTGGGACGAATTGAAATGCGTTAATCTGGTTTTAGTGCACGATCCAAGGTATCTGGGCATGCGTCTGGTAGACTCGGAGTCCACGACACTGACCAATGGAACTCTGTTTGATGTTGACTCAAACTCGATCGATCCAAGCCGCACAGAGTTGACGGTAATAATCACAAATCACCCCCAGTTCACTTCGCTACCAGTGGGGTACCTGTTGGCCAAAGATGAGCACAGACCGCCTATGTTTGATGAAGCTTCCGACTATTTCGGAGTTCTATCCAGCGACAAAGGTCAAATGTTTCTACTGTTGAAGAAAACTGTCCAGATTCTGTGCGCTGATCTACTTACTCGCCGTATTGAACGCCTGAAAGCGCCGCAACTGCCGTCGAAACTTCCGATCGGTGAGGCATTTTTAAGTTATGCAACTCGCCGAGCTGCAGTTGAAGCGATGCGCGCAGCTGCCAGCGATCTGGCGCAGGCGGATGCGCGCCTCGACCTGGCAGTTGCCAAGGACGGCGGGTCGCAAGGCGAACTGGAGCTAAACAAATTTGCAATCAGCCAGGCTAGAGAGCTGCTGCGATTGAAGATTGCTGAGTACCTGGTGAGTTTGGTTGCAGATACAGCCTAATTGTAATATCATTGAGTCAATTTTCACGAATGAGTAATTCACAAACACGGGATTTTTACTCGTAGTCTTGAGTCCAAACCAGAGTCTTACTAAGCCAGATTCAGTTTGATCTTGAACTTCCTATCTAAACATAACTCAGTCCCTCTACTTTCCTTTGCAGGAAAGCTCAGTTGACCAGGAAAGTGGCGCCCCACTGGCCGCTGAGATCGTACCGAAGCTGTCCGAGTTGCTGACTCAAGCGGCAGGCGGCGACTCATCCAAGGTGTCAGCCGCTATGCTCTGTCTAGCCCAGAACGGGCTTCAACTGGTGCTGCAATTTTCTCTGAAACTGAAACACGACGATCATTGTCAACCGGAGATGTTGTTTGCTCGACCAGGACATCCGGGTCACGTGATCGTTCAGTACCGATGCGTAGGTATTGAAAGCCACGCCAGAGCTCTTCACCGCGAGGTCATGTGCTGGCCTGGTCAGCTCGTGACCTACGATGTTAACCTGGGAGTTGTATCCGTAAGCAAGACCTTCGACTCTGGGATTCTGTGTCTCCTGCCTGATGGTGAGCGCTGCGTTACCTACCGGATGAAGATTGTCAGCGTCCAGACTGGAGAAACAGTTCGCGATCTTGACCCAACCAACGCCGTGGTGCTGAAGGACATGCTGTTGGCGATGGACGGTTCCGTACTTATTGGACGAAGGCTCGCCTTGGGGCAAAGGTGGAGCAATCGAGATCAGGAGGATGGGACAGAGGAGGACCTGATGCAGGATGGTCAGAGAATTCTGCAGGTGAGTTTGGCGGATCAAGACTGTTCAGTTTTTTGTTAGAATGCTACCTGTCTTTGGTTACAATGTGTCCAGGCATCGGGTTGCAGTGTGTCCAGTCATCGGGTTGCAGTGTGTCCAGTCATCGGGTTGCAGTGTGTTTAGTCATGGGGTTGCAGTGTGTTTAGTGATCGGGTTGCAGTGTGTTTAGTCAGGGTTGCAGTGTGTTTAGTCATGGGGTTGCAGTGTGTCCACAGTCATCGGGTTGCAGTGTGTTTAGTCATGGGGTTGCAGTGTGTTTAGTGATCGGGCTGCAGTGTGTTTAGTCATGGGGTTGCAGTGTGTTTAGTCATGGGGTTGCAGTGTGTTTAGTCATGGGGTTGCAGTGTGTTTAGTCATCGGTTTGCAGTGTGTCCAGTGTCCAGTTATTAGGTTGCAATGTGTCCAGTCATCGGGTTGCAGTGTGTCCACAGTCATCGGGGGGGGGCCGTAGCCCAGCGGTAGCGCAGCTGCTCTGGTGTGCCGCAACCCAGGCTCGATTCCAAGTGCAGCCACATTAATTTGGGGCTGGATTGGAATCTTGGCTTGGCTCGCTTGTGCAATTAACGGCCTTGAGAGCCAACCCCCCCAAGGCGCAGTGAAGTGTACATGCCTAACAATTGATAAAGTTAGGGCCGCTGTACACTCCTGTGTGAGTGTGTGCCTGCGTAACGTATCCGCGCGCTTGTATGCCTGCTCAGGGGAGTCGGCGGAATGGGCAGTAATGCCTCTCGCCGGTTGTGTGACAATGTCGCTTAAATTGCGCCAGGGTGCACACAACCCCCCTGCCTGTAATAATAACAGTCATCGGGTTGCAGTGTGTCCACAGTCATTGGGTTGCAGTGTGTCCACAGTCATCGGGTTGCAGTGTGTCCAGTCATCGGGTTGCAATGTGTCCAGTCATCGGGTTGCAATGTGTCCAGTCATCGGGTTGCAGGAGTTCAGTTATTGGGTTGCAATGTGTCCACAGTCATCGGGTTGCAGTGAATTCAGTTATTGGGTTGCAGTGAGTTCAGTTATTGGGTTGCAGTGTGTCCACAGTCATCGGGTTGCAGTGAATTCAGTTATTGGGTTGCAGTGAGTTCAGTTATTGGGTTGCAGTGTGTCCACAGTCATCGGGTTGCAGTGTGTCCAGTCATCGAGTTGCAGTGAGTCCAGTTATCGGGTTGCAGTGTGTCCTACCTCTACTTTAGGATTCATATCTAGTCTTAAAGTCAGTGTTCTGTATGTTTAATCAACCAACTCAAACATCCACAGGCCTTCTCCCTCCTGGACGGCTCTCTGCTATTCAACTATCTATTCGAGGAGGAGCCAGTGCTGCTCATGTCTCCGAGCCCCAACAGACTTGTCGTCTTGCTTCGAGACCATCCGGTGCAGGTGTACGAAATTCTGCAGACAAAACACACCGATAGTCACCAGGCGTTGTTAAATAACAGAAATCCGAAACCGATTAACGATTACCTACAACGCGACTACCTTAGCTATGTTCGTGAGTAATACCCACTATAATAGTGTATTGGGGGCATGCATCATTGTGCGTAGGTTCAGTATTATTTATTAAATACAAAGTGACGATTGCAGTCCGATATGCAAATTTATTGAAAATTTGTTGATCCAGACTCAAAAAAACATTCACCTTCAGAAAACTTAGCAGTCAAATTTCTAGGTGTAGCATCGGTTTTGTTTGCAGAATGTTTTAAAACAAATAAACAGTTTATATAAATATATGATTTATTAAAAAGCATTAGAAATCTTTTTGATTATATTTTACTTTAATGAAACTTTTAGGCGCCGTCCTGTCCAGAGGCTTGGCCAGAGTTGCCGACGCGCGACCAGCTGATCCGATTGAGTTCTTGGCCCACTGGCTGCTGCTGATGAAGGGCGCAGATGCCTAGAGATATTAATCATAATTTTTTAGTACTAAGCTTCAAAAAACATCCAAGATAACTAATACTTTAGTTAGACATAGTATCTTACTAACTTCTGGTGCCTAACGTTGCCTCAAAGATGGTCATTTTGTTCCTTTATAAATATTTTTAAGCTCACAAAACTGAAATTTAAGAAGCCGTGTTTTATACCAAATTTGCCGCTCAGATCTATTTTTGCTAGTATTGCTTTCTACAATTTTATTGCCATCAGCTGAAGTCTATACCGATTTTACTTTCAAAATATATTTTATCGAACTCATTTATACATTTAAGACAGATAAGGAATTGTCTACCAAAAGGAACCACTGTGATTTAGCCTTCTTATATATATTTTCTACGTGTAGACAGCATCAAGTTCGTAGCTTATGAAGTCAACTTTAAGACAAAGACAACTTGTGACCTCTTTTGTCTCCGGCGTGACTATACTTCTTTGTTTTTAATTTTGCTCAGCGGTACGCTGGAAGCCTTGCAGTCAAGTCGGATTTCTCCTAGTCTAGTGAGTCTCTTCAGTTGGACCTTCAATCTTTAAACAAATAGTTAAGCAAAAATACTCTAGTAAATATTTTGTCTCTTTTAGATATTCCTTCGAGCATTAGTCTTTGTCTGTCTGAGTAATTTCTTACTTCTTACTGGTCGCGTTCTTACTATGTTCCGAGTGCAGGATCAATTCTTTTACAGGCCTGGAATCTCTTAATATGTATTTCTTCTTTTAAATATCTTACAGTAATCTAGGGTATTTAACCTCAGGGATCATGTAACTCCGAGATCTACTTCGTTTCATTTCGATCGCCTCCTCAGTATTCTACTTACCAGTAGTACATACGATATGTTTTCCTTCTATTTCACTCTTCGAAATGTCAACACGAATTCTTGAACATGATTCTTAATATTTACTTGAAAAACTTTAGATTAGGCCTGTCGCTTTTTAATTTTGCCTCTATTTAATAGCCTTTTTTGAGCAACGGCAAGATTAGCATTAAGACAAACTTCAGGTTATAAATATTACAGTTGTTAAAGATTAAAACAAAACGACTATTATTATAAGCACTTAGATTAACATTTTCGTCGCCACCGATGGGCCGGGTGGCTACCATTAAACTGGTATGTTGCTACGTGGGCGAGGGTGGATGAGTTGGTGCTTGCAATTTTGCCTTGGTTGAGCTAGAGGCTAGAGCGCTAAGGGGAGCCCTGTCTTGTGCGTGGGCCCGCCCGCAGGTCCATCCCCTTGGTTGCTTCGCTCCTTGGGGTTGGCCC
Source organism: Macrostomum lignano (assembly GCA_002269645.1). Lineage (NCBI taxonomy): Eukaryota > Metazoa > Platyhelminthes > Macrostomidae > Macrostomum > Macrostomum lignano. Next base: position 57,224 of record NIVC01002654.1, on the reverse strand, counting down.
GTCGGTCTTGGGCGCTCCCGCTGCTCCTCCCGGGCCGCCCACGTGCTGCGCTCATCACTCTTCTGACTGGCCTCGCCTGTCAACCTCATCGCCCTAAGTCACCGTCTCGCCTTTGTCTTCTGTCTGGAATGGATGGTGGCTGCGCTGTAGTTTTGTCACACTTGGTTGCTTTCGTGTCTATTGTTTCATTTATTCACTTCATCTTTCGTCTTGAGCCCAGCTTTATACTTTTAATCCTGGCCTCACTTCTTCACTTATAGTTGACGATCCCCGGCTTGGCTTCCTTTGCAGCGTAGCCCATTTCTTAGGCCCGTGGATTTCTAAGTCCTACGCAGGCGTCTATGGCCAACTTCTGAAATCCTCACCTGATCAGCGATGATCGATTCGTCTGGGGTTGGAGTGATAGACATTTCGTTGCGACCACAGACAAATTGGCAAACCCTAATTCAGGGGCAGGCAAACTTTTTAACCTATAAAGGCCTAATATATACAAAATCTGGAGCATGACTACGGGCCAGAGAGAGGAGGGGAGAGAAGAGAAGGAAGACGTGGGTAGAAACAAAGAGAGGGTAGTTGAGAGGATAAATGGGAGAAGGGAGAGGAGAGGAGAGGTTAGGAGAGAGGAGAAGCGGGAAAAGAGAAGAGCTCTCAGCTTTTAGACACAAAAAAGACAAACCTTAAGCAAATCGGATTGCTATTGTGAAGTTTCATGGACTGGATAGAAAAGCTTCGCGGGCAGTGGGCCAGTGTTTTAAGATCCCTGCCTTAACTGCTCCTCGAAGTTTAGGCTCCAGGGTCCCAATCGATAAACAATGTAAAATGCTGTAAAAACCTAATGATGCAACTAAACCACCAAATAATCTAACATACCTTGACTTACTTGATTTAGCTGCAGGGGGCTCCGTGCGTCCGGAAACAGTAATTGGTACATGTACGAGTATGTTGGAAAAGATTTCTGATGCAGGTTGACTGATCGAGCTTTTATGAACTAACAATATGTTCATGTAAGCCTTAATATCTACCAATGGTCTTTGAGAAAGGAATACCGACCCACGAGTTCCACGTCTGTACTAGAAGTTGAGAAGTTCCAGTGAAAAATCAATACATTACCCGATGAATTTCGCAACAATAACAAGCGTGCCTTTTCAGTCGATAGAACTTTCCTGATCAGAGTATTAACACGCACATAGAAATCCTACCAGAAATGCATGTTGCTGCATGCATTCGATCTACGTGTAATATTTACTTGATGACGGAGTAACTACTATATCCGATTAACAAACTCTAATACAGGACGCCTACGAATTCTTTTTTCACCACTTGAGTATGTAACAGCCCTGCTGAATACTCAGGACAATAGCCTTCTGCTCTGCGAAAGACGAGTGAGGAAATACGAGCTATCTGAATTTTTTGTAGGTGACCGTGAAGACAAGTTTTACCCGCCCCCATTTCTTGTGTTTTACTCTGTTGCAGCCTTAAAGCAGCATCGCACGGGGTTGAATATGCCACTTCATTTTAACCCTCACCATCACCAATCGATACAAGAGATGTGGGGTGGTGGAGTGAAACTTTCATGTAGTGAACCCAAATTCTTAAGAGACTTAAAGTTTTGCAGAGCAAGCACCGCACTGCATTTCAGAATTGCGGCCTTCAGACTATTAGTCATTGGAAATTGCTGCATATTTCGCTTCAAACACTGAAGTCTCTGTAAGTGCCTTAGTCGAAGCACAACAACTGTATGGAGCATCGAATTGTGAAGATGCTGCTAGTCACCCTAGCTACCCTGGCAAAGCTGCTGCTCACAGTTGCAGCTCAGTTGTGCCCCGCTCCGTTCAACCTCGAGGCCGGCAAGTGCGTGTTCGTGAGCACAGCTCAAAGCCACAGCTGGTGCTCGGCTAATCAACAATGCCAGCTACTCGGAGGCGAGCTGATCAACTCGTACAGCTCGCTGCAGTTGCTGGGCAGCATGCCGAGCTTCAGCTGCAATTGCAAAATGTGGCTCGGCGTCACTGACCTGGCCGATGAGAGAAACACAGATAGGTCAAGACTGCATTGGAACATCCTCTTATGGAGAGATGTCGGACAGAGTCTACTCTGATCTGTTGGGCTACGCCTGCGAATTTACTGGTGCTGCCGAGACGCCTTTGACCCGCGCCACTGAAGCTGCCTGGAAGCGAACTCCGTTCAAGCGCACGAGCTACAACCCCAGCTCCCAGTACTGCTTCACCGACCTGCAGCAGGTGCGGAGCCTGATGCACTGCGTGGCTGCCGCCATGCGCGAGCCGGGCAGCCGCTGCAGACACGTGCTGTACAACAGCAAGTAGGGGGGCCGTAGCCCAGCGGTAGCGCAGCTGCTCTGGTGTGCCAGCGACCCAGGCTCGATTCCAAGTGCAGTCACATTAATTTGGGGCTGAATTGGAATCTCGGCTTGGCTCTGCTCGTGCAATTAACGCAATTAACGGCCTTGAGAGCCAACCCCCCAAGGCGCAGTGAAGTGTACATGCCTAACGATAATATAAAGTTAGGGCCGCTGTACACTCCTGTGTGAGTGTGTGCCTGCGTAACGTATCCGCGCGCTTGTATGCCTGCTCAGGGGAGTCGGCGGAATGGGCAGTAATGCCTCTCGCCGGTTGTGTGCCAATGTCGCCTAAAGTGCGCCAGGGTGCACACAGACCCCCTGCCTCTAAAAAAAAAAAACAGCAAGCTGAGAACCTGCCGCCTGCTGCTGTTCACCGACGCTCAGGTGGAGGAGGAGATCGAGACAAGCGCCGACTGGGTGAAGTTCAGCCTGCCGTGATCAATCAAGGCTGCAGTCAGGAAGATCTACATATGATCTATATTTATCTTCCTCGCGAATGCAAGAACAAGTAAAAAACTTTGCCAAACTACCATAGACAGCTTGCGGCAATCTGTTTCCCTGAGCGAAGTGATAAATCCGTTACCCACCCCTTTAATCCTGGATCAAGGACTTTATATACACTTTCCTACAAGCAACACAACTTCAAACGTTGCAATTCACATATAAAATCGCCATCTAGTAGATACTTTTACTATGGAGAATGCTTTCTGGCGGGCCTTGAAAGAAAAGTTCCTACCAAGTTTAAATTCAGCGTCCGGAGTTTTTTAGTACTCGTAGTCCTTGGCGTGGGTAATGCTATGACATTTTGTTGTTTAGTCTAGCCAAATATGTGTTTTTACAGTTTTCACGTCTATTTACGACTGACAAACGAGCTAACAAAGTCCTTAAAAAAGGAACGCTAATATTTGATACTACTTAGTAGCTTATTACCCACCCTACTTTTTAACTCTAATTGAACTGTTCTTAAGTTTTATCAGCGAATTTTTTAAAGGTGTTTTCTTTTCAAATTTATATGGGTACTAACCCGAAATCCTACTTCTGTCGAATATTTACTTTGAATTATTTATCATTAGCTTATCTGAGTAACAAAAATCGATCCTCAAAGTAATAAATCTACTCTCTTTATAGTGTGGCTTTTGTTACTCAGAACTTTTGAAAAGTGAAAACTGAAAATCCATTGAAAATCTCGGAGCAAAAATGATATTGATGAAATAGTATTTTGTTTGTTGTTGATTTTACTCAAGCACATTGCTCGTAATATCTTATCTGAACATAAAGTTTTGTGTATAAAATTTCACAACTCGACAATGATGAAAGGCAAACAAAACATGTGCGCCGTCAGTAAATTATACTACTTATATATTAGTAGCTTAGTATCTGATTGTCCTACTTTTCTAACTCTATTTAACTTTTCATGTATCAGAACTTTTAAAAGATTTCTTTTCTTCAAGTTGATCTGAGACTAGGAATAATTCCTCTGAATTATTTATCATTCACTTATCTGACTAACAATAATTAATCCTCAAAGTAATAGATCTACCAAAAATGTGGCTTTTGTTAAAATATCAAAAAATATCGAAATATCGAAAATATCGAAAATATAGCGAAAAATTTACCAAAAATTTTGAGAAAAAATTAAAAAGCCATTGAAAATCTCGGAGCAAATTTTTGTTGATAAGGTGTTTCGTTTGTTCTTTAATTTACTGACGGGACGCAGGGGTATCAGTACTGAAGTATTCATCTATGTTACATATTATCTTATCTGATTAATATAATGTACAAAATGTCACAAATCCGACAATAATGAAAGGCAACAAAACATGCGCGCCGTAAGTAGTATGGTTAGCAAATGTATTGCCAAGGAAGAAAATTTGATGAAAATATATAACTTAGCTGCTGATTGGCACGTAAAATTAATGAACTTACATATAATATACATTAAAGAACACTTTGGAACAAAAAATTTAAACTTATCACAGAAATGAACATCAGACTGTTTTATATTGACTGCATTTGTCGTGGCAAATCAGTTATAAGATTGTAAACACTGACTCTAATAACAGTCTGACACCCGACATCGTTAGATACAGACTGACACCTGACAGATACAGACTGACACCTGACAGATACAGACTGACACCTGACAGATACAGACTGACACCTGACAGATACAGACTGACACCTGACAGATACAGACTGACACCTGACAGATACAGACTGACACCTGACAGATACAGACTGACACCTGACAGATACAGACTGACACCTGACAGATACAGACTGACACCTGACAGATACAGACTGACACCTGACAGATACAGACTGACACCTGACAGATACAGACTGACACCTGACAGATACAGACTGACACCTGACAGATACAGACTGACACCTGACAGATACAGACTGACACCTGACAGATACAGACTGACACCTGACAGATACAGACTGACACCTGACAGATACAGACTGACACCTGACAGATACAGACTGACACCTGACAGATACAGACTGACACCTGACAGGTATAATCTGACACCTGACAGGTAAATTCTGACATCTAATGAATGCCAAATATTTGATCGGGAAAAATTCTCAGGTACCAGCAAAACTGTCCTACCACCATTAATAACACCACCAACTGAAAACCTTGAAAACAACAAAGAAACAATTTCAACATAAACCATAGCCCAAAGCACCCCCTAAGAAAAGCCGGACCTCAGTGACCTGTCAAACTCTTCCGCAGTGAAGGTGCCATCCAGCCGTTCGCAGTTCCGGTTGAACACCGAATAGGCACTCGGCCCGGAGCGCCTCTGACTGTCTCCGCGCATACTACTCACCAGTAGGTACAAGAGGCCGCAAATGAAGAACACGGCGCCCCATTCGATGTAGACAAAGTACAGCCACAGCAGCAGGAAGACGCCGAGCCGGACTGGCCAGCCCATGGCAACGAGGCGGTGGGCGCGAACTCGCTCGGGTAGCAACAGGTAGAGCCGGGTGCAGAGCCGTGACCAGCGGCTGGGCGCGCGAGCCTGCGGTTTTGGGGGTTGCGATTTAATGGGGATTTTTAAATGCTATAAAAATGGATTCATGGTGAAAGGAAGCGATATTGTTTGGGATCCATGGGGTATAAGACTAATGGAATTGGGCATGGGATCGATAGGGTATGGGATCGATGGGGTATGGGATCGATGGGGCATGGGATTGGTGGGGTATGGGATCGATGGGCATGGGATCGATGGGCATGGGATCGATGGGGCATGGGATTGGTGGGTATGGGATCGATGGGGTATGGGATCAATGGGGTATGGGATCAATGGGGTATGGGATCAATGGGGTATGGGATCAATGGGGTATGAGATCGATGGGGTATGGGATCGATGGGGTATGGGATCGATGAGGTATGGGATCGATGGGGTATGGGATCGATGGGGTATGGAATCAATGGGGTATGGGATCAATGGGTATGGGATCAATGGGGTATGGGATCAATGGGTATGGGATCAATGGGGTATGGGATCAATGGGTATGGGATCAATGGGTATGGGATCAATGGGGTATGGGATCAATGGGTATGGGATCAATGGGTATGGGATTGGTGGGGTATGGGATCAGAGATGGGATCGACGGGATACATTAAATACGACGTATTTCGAGTCCAATTAAATACAAAAAACAAATGGCATCAATTCAAATAGGAGATGCTGAAACAGCTGTTAGATGCAATCGCGAACCTCATCAGCCGCGCAGGCGACTCCCTGCTGGTCAGCGGAGGCTGAGGAACCGCTACCAGCAAACGGCAGCAGGCCACTCAGCAGCTGCCTCTTCCGCTCCGCCTCCTTCTTAGCCCGATACTCTCTGAGCTGCTCGTGAACGCTGGACTGCATGCTGGCACCGGAGTCGCTGTCCCGACCAGTCCGTTGATAGTAGCGTGGCCTGCGCTTTCGCCGCTTTTTATTCTTCTTATTATTGTTACAGTTGCTGCTTTTAGTCAGCGAGCGTGTCTCGTCGTGATAGTTGACAGAGTCCAGGGTAGCCCTGGGAGATTTAGTAACGCTGTTTTTATTAACTATCAGTCATTAACTGTGCAATATGAAAACAAAGCAATCGACAGCTGAAACAGGGTTCCGGATTGGAATTAGTAAAACCAAAAGTTAAGTTGCTGCAAAGCTGTTGTTAAAGGCGATAAAGAGGTGGCTGTGTTGGTTCGTCAGGGCTGTGCGTACACTGGGGATAGAGGGGTGGCTGTGTGTACACTGGGGATAGAGGGGTAGCTGCGTGAACTCTGGGGATAGAGGGGTGGCTACGTGGCTGTGTGTACTCTGGGGATACAGGGGTGGCTGCGTGTACTCTGGGGATAGAGGGGTGGCTGTGAGTACACTGGAGATAGAGGGGTGGCTGTGTGTACTCTGGGGATAGAGGGGTGGCTGTGAGTACACTGGAGATAGAGGGGTGGCTGCGTGTACTCTAGGGATAGAGGGGTGGCTGCGTGTACTCTGGGGATAGAGGGATGGCTGCGTGTACTCTGGGGATAGAGGGGTGGCTGCGTGGCTGTGTGTACTCTGGGGATAGAGGGGTGGCTGTGAGTACACTGGAGATAGAGGGGTGGCTGTGTGTACTCTGGGGATAGAGGGGTGGCTGTATGTACTCTGGGGATAGAGGGGTGGCTGTGAGTACACTGGAGATAGAGGGGTGGCTGCGTGTACTCTAGGGATAGAGGGGTGGCTGCGTGTACTTCGGGGATAGAGGGATGGCTGCGTGTACTCTGGGGATAGAGGGGTGGCTGCGTGTACTCTGGGGATACAGGGGTGGCTGCGTGTACTCTGGGGATAGAGGGGTGATTGTGCGTACTCTGGGGATAGAGGGGTGGCTGTGCGCACAGAATGGATAGTTTTGTTGCTGTGTGTATTTAAATTAGCCCTATAAAATAAATGACCAACTACATAAGAAGGCGATTATTTTTGCACACGTGACTCACAATAAGCGACAGCCAACGGACACAATATCAAACGTGCATTGCAGACAGTCAATCCAAATAAAATTTTATTTGCAGCTTCTCGGTAGATAAAAGTCAGCGAATACGCACAAACTGTACTTACGCAGATAAAAGCTCTAAAATACAGCAGAGAAAAGGTATACATAAATGCAGGTACAATTTTGCAGTCAGACTACGATGATTGACATAGATGCAGCGTCAGAGCAGAAGAGAGTAGAGAGTAGGGACAGCAATAGCGCTTCGGACAATAACAGGTCGAAGTAAATAAACATAAGAGGCTTTTTGGACAATGGTATTAATTTTTAGAATATGTAACCATAAATTTGCATTGTAAGGAGTGAATTAAGCAAATGGGGAAACACCTTGTTAATATGGGGCGTTTCGTAAAAATACAAAAGCCAAAACATTCAATTTGCTTTTAGGTAAAAATAATACATTTGAATACATTAGTCAACATTTATGTACATTGAGTAGAAATTTTGGGGGTTGGTTAAGTTTGATGTACATTCTGAGGGATAGGAGTCGTGGGGTTGGTCAAGTCCGATGTACATTCTGAGGGGTAGGAGTCGTGGGGTTGGTCAAGTCCGATGTACATTCTGAGGGGTAGGAGTTGTGGGGTTGCTCAAGTCGGTTGTACATTCTGAGGGGTAGGAGTTGTGGGGTTCGTCAAGTCCGATGTCACATTCTGAGGGATAGGAGTTGTGGGGTTGATCAAGTCCGATTTACATTTTGAGGGGTAGAAGTTGTGGGGTTGATAAAGTCCGATGTACATTCTGAAGGGTAGGAGTTGTGGGGTTGATCAAGTCCGATTTACATTTTGAGGGGTAGAAGTTGTGGGGTTGATAAAGTCCGATGTACATTCTGAAGGGTAGGAGTTGTGGGGTTGGTAAAGTCCGTTGTACATTCTGAGGAGTAGGAGTTGTGGGGTTGATAAAGTCCGATTTACATTCTGAAGGGTAGGAGTTGTGGGGTTGGTAAAGTCCGTTGTACATTCTGAGGGGTAGGATTTGTGGGGTTGGTCAAGTCCGATGTACATTCTGAGGGGTAGGAGTTGTGGGGTTCGTCAAGTCCGATGTCACATTCTGAGGGATAGGAGTTGTGGGGTTGGTCAAGTCCGATGTACATTCTGAGGGGTAAGAGTTGTGGGGTTGGTCAAGTCCGATGTACATTCTGAGGGATAGGAGTTGTGGGGTTGGTCAAGTCCGATGTACATTCTGAGGGGTAGGAGTCGTGGGGTTGGTCAAGTCGGTTGTACATTCTGGGGGGTAGGAGTTGTGGGGTTCGTCAAGTCCGATGTACATTCTGAGGGATAGGAGTTGTGGGGTTGGTCAAGTCGGTTGTACATTCTGAGGGGTAGGAGTTGTGGGGTTGGTCAAGTCCGATGTACATTCTGAGGGATAGGAGTTGTGGGTTTGGTCAAGTCCGATGTACATTCTGAGGGGTAGGAGTTGTGGGGTTGGTCAAGTCCGATGTACATTCTGAGGGGTAGAAGTTGTGGGGTTGGTCAAGTCCGATGTACATTCTGAGGGATAGGAGTTGTGGGTTTGGTCAAGTCCGATGTACATTCTGAGGGGTAGGAGTTGTGGGGTTGGTCAAGTCCGATGTACATTCTGAGGGGTAGGAGTTGTGGGGTTGGTCAAGTACATACTGAGTACATACTGTACATACTGAGGGGAAGGAGCTGTGGGTCAGTCAAGCCGTCTGTTTGAAATTGAAATGAATAAAAAAGCAAAATCAAAACAATCAAGAAGTGAGCAAAAACAGAACGGGTCAACAAGCAAAATATTCACAGCAAAAATGATTACCGAGTAATGAGACACTGTTACACGATTGTTTAAATTAATTTACCTAACATTTGACAAGACCAATTTGTTGGACAGAAAAGAGCAATGAAAAAAATTAGACACGAGTTATGTACAAATTGAAAAGTGGGGTCAATTTCACCTTCAGTTGTCATGGGCCTTGACTATACCGAATAGGGCCTATAAGAAAATGGTTTGGATTTTTTCAAAAACTTTTTTGTTTTTTTTTCGAACACACCAAGCATAGGAGAACATGGAGACAAGCCAAACTATGTTGATAAACAAATCTGAGAGCAAGGAGAGGCGAAGGAGAAATGGGCAGAGGTAAGAGAGGGAAATTAAAGGGAGAGATGATAGAACACATGGAGAGGAAACAAAAAGAGGATGGAGAGGGGGAGAGAGAGGAGGGAAAGGAGAGAGGAGAGGCGGAGGAGTGAGGACGAGAGGAGGAGAGGGAGGGGAGAGAGGGGGAGAGAAAGAGATGGAAGCGGGGGAGAGAAGAGGTTAAGGTAAGTAATGAACTCATTATCGAATGGATTCATATTAGCCAAATGAAACGAAGTTACCAGACGATTTTTTACATTTTTTAATGATATTAACAAAACAAAACAGAAGTGACACGCGCGGGCGCAAACTGACTATAAATTGTGAATCATCACTGCAGAGAATGCGACGCCGTGGGCGAGGTGTCCCCCGAGAGCCTGCCGCCGTTGTCCACATTAAGCTGATGGCGACTGGCCACGTTGGTGAAGCTCTCCGAGATGCCCGCGGCGGCCGCGTTAGCGTAGAATGTGAATGGCGACACCTGTGGGTAAATGTGGATACAGCGTGGGTGAATTTAGGTACAGTGTGGGTGAATGTGGATGCAGTGTGGGTGAATGTGGATGCAGTGTGGGTGGATGTGGATGCAGTGTGGGCGAATGTGGATGCAGTGTGGGTGAATGTGGATGCAGTGTGGGTGGATGTGGATGCAGTGTGGGCGAATGTGGATGCAGTGTGGGTGAATGTGGATGCAGTGTGGGTGAATGTGGGTGCAGTGTGGGTGAAAATTTCTAGCTAACAAGCGCAGTCTGACCAGTCGGTTTTCATCGATAGCGACAGCAACGGATGCGGCTGCAGCGGCGGCAGCCTTGGACGTGGTGGCACAGGAAGCTGATGAATCTGACATATCGGGAGCTCGGAGCTGCTGCTGCGACATCGGATGCAGCTGAGACTGGTGATGATGATGGTGCTGCCTGCTAGCTGAAGATTCTTGCGGCCTCTGAAGACGCTTAATAGTGTTCTTGAGAGCCTGGCGCTTGTTGCAGAACCAGACTCGAATCACCTCGCGCTCGTAGCGTAGGGACCTGCGGTTTAGTTTGGAAGTTTTGCTACATTATTAATTAGGGGGCTGGCCCTGCAACTGGGGATATGGAGGCTGGCCCAGCAACTGGGAATATGGAGGCTGGTTTCCCAGCAACTTACACTCTGGGAGGCTGGCCCAGCAACTGACACTCTGGGAGGCTGGCCCAGCAACTGAGGATCTGGGAGGCTGGCCCAGCAACTGGGGATCTGAAGGCTGGCCCAGCAACTGAGGATGCAATGAGGGTGCCTGAGGATGCAGACAGACTCACCTAGCCAGCTCTGTCATCTGCGCCCCAGTTGGATGAGTATTTTGCTCAAAATATTCGTTGAGTATCTCCAATGCAGTCGGTGTGAACGAAGTCCTTCGTTTGCGCAGCTTTTTAGCAGCCTCGGCGGCGCTGAGGCCGTCCAGGGAGCCGAGACAGATTTGGTGCTGCTGCTGCTGGTGCAGCTGGTGAGGATCATCAGGTAATCCGCACAATCCGCCGCCCCCGCATCGCCGAAATTTCTCCTCGGCTTCAGCCATCCACACCTCCAAGACCGGTTTGATCTTGGCAGCAGATTTGGGAGTGATGTCCAGCTTCTCGAATCTGCAGATGGCGCTCTGACTGTAGGCGGGGCCTTTGGTTGCGGAGAGAGCTGCGCCAACCTGAGGGTTGACATTGGGATTCAGTCCAGATGGTTTGGTGAAGAAACTTGACCCTAATATCAGTTGGCTCCGAATTATCGCTAATTTATTTTTTCAAATTTGACTTCCAAAATGATACGTGTCACATCTGAACTTACCTGAATGATTCTAAATGATCCCTGAACTACCTGAATAATCCAAATGATTCCATAATTATCTGAATGATCCCTGAACTACCTGAATGATTCTAAACAATACCTGAACTTACCTGAATGATTCTAAATGATCCCTGAACTACCTGAATGATTCTAAACAATACCTGAACTTACCTGAATGATTCTAAATGATCCCTGAACTACCTGAATGATTCTAAACAATACCTGAACAACCTGAATGATTCTAAATGATTCCTGAACAACCTGAATTATTCTAAACAATACCTGAACAACCTGAATGATTCTAAATGATCCCTGAACAACCTGAATGATTTTAAACAATACCTGAACAACCTGAATGATTCTAAATGATCCCTGAACAACCTGAATGATTTTAAACAATACTTGAATTACCTGAATGATGTTCCATGATTCCTGAACTACCCAAAGTGAATCTTAAACAGCACTAAACGATTTGAGCAATCCTGCAGGATCCCTGAAACACTTGAGTAATCTACTGCAGCTTCATCAATCCTCACCTGAGACTGTGTCAGTCCCAAGCTCAATCTGCGCAGCTTGAACTGCTTAGCAAACTCGCGAATTTCTTCCAGATCAACGCCGTCCACCACGTTGGAATCGGTGATTTGACTGACTGTGTGCTTGTTGGCCTCATCGTCTGGGTCGGTCGAGACGGCGGCAGCGGCGACAACAGCGGCAGTTCCTGAGTCATCCTGACGCTCCATCGACACGTCGCCCTCTTCATCCTCGTCGCCACCTTCAATGGAGTCTTCGTCATTGGCCGAGGCCTCGCCAGCGGGTGGCGTCGGGTTTGACAGCGGCTGCTGTCGAATCTCGTCGCTAGACGATGCACCAGCATCGGCTGTTGAAGTCGACGAGGCAGCCGTTGAGGTCGACAGCAGCTGCTGAGCAGCCAACGCCGCTACGGCTGGGCTCATGAAGTTCCCCGTGGCTGCCGCTGCTGCGGCTGCTGCTGCGGCGGCTGCTGCGGCCGCCTCACCGGCGCCTCCGCTGCCGCCACCGCGAGGCACGCTGACGATGTTGGCGAGAATGAGCTGCCCAGTGGAGGTGGCGATCACGGGGATCTGGTCGCTGCCTGGCAAGCTGGCCAGCGAGGCTGGGATCGTCATCAGCTGGACGCCAGGCGGCGGCGGCGTCAGCAGGAACTGATGGGTGCCAAGCACGAATGGAGTCGGCTGGAACGACGAGCTCGCTTGGTGCGAAGCGAAGCTGCCACTGGGCGGTTCATTAGAGTTGAACTCTTCCTCGTCAGCTGACTGACGCGACTCGCCCTGTTGCTCTTGTTGCAGTCTTTGCTTCAACATGGCGTCTCTCACTCTGCTTCAGTGCACGGAGAGCCGAAGACAGATGTGCCTTCACTCGGTTAAGGGAGAAGGACCTAGCCAGGCATCCGGCTGCTGAAGGATAAGGAATATTTAAATAGATCTTTATGAAGTTGGTTCGATACATATCGGCAATTTCGCGCAATCGGCAATGTAGCTCTTTAAAACATTTCTATCAAAACATATCGGCTTTAAACATTTCTATCGATACATATCGGCTTTCAAACATTTCTATCGATACATATCGGCTTTAAAACATTTCTATCGATACATATCGGCTTTCAAATATTTCTATCGATACATATCGGCTTAAAAACATTTCTATCGATACATATCGGCTTTCAAATATTTCTATCGATACATATCGGCTTTAAAACATTTCTAACGATACATATCGGCTTCATCGGCCGCTGTGGAAAGTTTATTTTCCCAAAAAGCATACCAAGTGCCGCCTACTCGAAGCGAGGGCAGCTGAAGGCAAGTAAAATTTTAGTTGCTTAACGACCACCTTATCGCAGTATTTGGACAGCACTTGGAAAGAGGGCAATTACAACAGCAAAGCAACCTCACGGCCCAAGATTCGATAGAGCTGAGACAACCTGCGCCATTTTTTCTCTAATTATAATCCAGCAATTAAATAAATAATCGATGCCTTTCTAGAACAGAAGCAAAAAAACTTGCTTCCATAGAAAAGATGAAGGAAATTTCTCTCCAAGGCAATTTTCGCTGTGCTCACCGCAGGGCTGACAAATTTGGGGAGAAAAAAGGCAGAGCAAATCGAAATCCCCATCGCACCTCTCCCTCGGGGCGCTAATTGGCAAGGCGATTCCGAGATTAAGGTAAGAATTTTGCATTGTATAAACTGGGTTGGGAGCAGCTGCTAGCTACTCTGACAGGGTATAAGGCAACTGCTGGAACCAATAGTAATTGCACAGCAGGGGGCGGGGCTTTCTGTCTAAGAAAATAGAAATGAAGAAATTAACTGGTTGTTAAGCCGATATCTGAAGTCAACAGGTATAAGCATCAATAATGACTATGGCTTATTTGGAGCTTTTGAAAGTGTCTAAGCATTTATAAGCGATGTAATATTTCCGGCTTAAATGAAGTCTTGCTCGCACACATTTCCGCAATCGCAAGTCGCGTGAAAGTAAACACTGCATATTCCGCTGACTCTCCTGAGCAGGCACACAAGCGCCCGGATTACTTACGCAGTCATACGCACAGGCACTCACTCACACAGGAGTGTACAGCGGCCCTAACTTTATATTATCGTTAGGCATGTACACTTCACTGTGCCTTGGGGGGTTGGCCCTCAATGGCGTTAATAGCACGAGCAGAGCCAAGCCGAGAATCAAATTGAGCCACAAATTAATGTGACTGCACTTGGAATCGAGCCTGGGCCGCTGGCACACCAGAGCACCACGCTGGACCATTGGGCTACGGCCCCAACTTCCGCAGTGCTGGGCATTGTAAAAACATTTCAGTAGCATTGTAGGAAAATCCAAGACAAAACAGAAGAAACTAGAGACATCTCAATGCGAGTCTGAAATTATTGAGACTGCTGAACTATAAATCAATGCAGGCAGGCAGGCAGCAGACCAGAAGAGCCTGTTCTCAAGGACACAGAAAGAGACTGACTTGAATGAGGAGGGAAGACGCAGTGCAAGACAAAACTAAATTAGCTTCCTGTCGCTGCCGGGCACAATGAGGGCCCATGCGGGAGGCTGCGCATTCGCCTCTCACAAGAAACAAGGAAGATAAGACAGATATTCTAATTATGCCCGAGTCCTGTATCAGGCCGAGACTCGCTTCTCCTATCCGTGCAACCATTTCAATCCGCGAGCTTCTACTTGCTTCCTTCATCTGGCTCTCTTTCTCTCTTGTTCTTATACGCATCTGATCGAGAGCTCCGGAACAGGATAGTGCTAATTACAGGGCTTCAAGGACAGGGCATACAGGCAGATCACAGCATGGGACCAATGATGACAGAGCCATAGAAGAGGTGCAGGATAGAATCTTCATTCGTTTCTAATTGAAGCGATAATCGTAATTCAGTAAAAAAACCAGACTGTGACTAACCTTGGCAGAATTAATTGTCTTCAATTGTCAGCAGAATGCAATACCGGTATTATAGAGTTGCAGTAGACAGCAATAAAACAACGCTTAAGGTAAGACGGTTCAAATTGATATTTTCTCCACCTAGCTCCTATCGGCTATTTTTATCATTTCTCGAAGCAACAGATGCGATTTTCGTCTTTTTTTACATATTTATAGACTTTTCTTTTACGTGAACTTCGCGCGATCAAATGGGATGCAATTGAGAGTGAAGCTTCACTATTGGCTAGCAAACCACTGTAGACTCTCACCTGCTGTCAGGTAGACACTAAAAAGCAGCAAATAATGAGAAAAGGCTAAAAAAAACTTTGAACTGGAAACTAACGGGATAATCTTCAGGCTTCAAAGACAAACAAAAATAGCATTAGTTTTAGCCTAGTGGTCAGAGCGTCGGACTCGGGACTGAAAGGTCGGCGGTTCGATTCTCGACCCAAGGGCCCGGAACAATTTGTGTCCTTGAGCAAGACACTTAACTCTGCATTGCTTCAGTTCACTCAGTTGTAAAATGGGTGCCAGCATTAGCTGGGGTA
This sequence comes from Macrostomum lignano, assembly GCA_002269645.1. Lineage (NCBI taxonomy): Eukaryota > Metazoa > Platyhelminthes > Macrostomidae > Macrostomum > Macrostomum lignano. The sequence goes on along the minus strand of NIVC01002654.1, from coordinate 41,934 downwards.
ACTGAGGGTGTGTGTGTGGCGACCCCCCCCCCCAATCCTTGCACTGAACAGCCGTACGCAGCCTTCAGATGCGCCGCGCAATAGCTGCGGCTGAGCTGTCGGGTGCACATCTGCCCATTATGGCAGGTGTAATCAGTTATTATTGTACTCTCGTATCATTACACCACAAAACTTTGAATTGAACAAAGATGTCAGCCAAGTTGACGCCAGATGAATATTTCTCTGACACGTTTTACAGTATATTACATTATTAAATAATATAAAAACTATCGATCTTAACTTGCCCAACCCTGAGCGAATATCCCGATAGAGAAATTGCGGCGAGCTTATTATGATTAGCATTAGAGAGGAGAGAGAGACAGAGAGAGACTGGAGGCCTTGGGCGGAAGGGATGGAGCAAATTAATTCCCCTCAATAAGAGAAGGGGATAGGAAAGAAAGCGAGACCAACGGACCACGAAGGCCTGGCTAGGGACAGGAGTTGTCACGCCAGTAGGGAATGAATCGCTAGGCAAGAGCACCATCGCAGAGTGTGAGAGTGAAAGTAAAGAGACGGACTGAAGAGGAGCGACGAGGATGCATAGAAGAGGGATGGCGAGAGAGAGAGAGGAATTAGAAAGGGGCAGCGGAGAACGATGAAAATTAAGCGAGCTCCCCTCTAGCGCAGGATAACTGACTGACTGACTGACTTGAAGCAAAGAAGAGGCTGTAGAAGCCTGCAAAGGGGGATAGGCCCAAATAAATGAAGGCTTGCATAGAATTAGCATTAAATTTATTAGCTAATTTTGTTCGGCTCCGATTCTAGCAGATCGAGCTCTTAACTGCCTACTAAGATGCAAGTCTGCTGATAAAGATATTTGCGCTTCTGTGAGTTGGCTCGTAAATATGTGATCCTAAGGAATAATTCAGTCTAATTATGCACGAAGCAGAAACTCAGGATAAGCGTGAGCGGCAGGTGTGCAGTGTGACTATAATTAAGAGATTATAATTCCGATTACCTGAAGATGGCTGGATGATTTTGGTATAAAAAGCCTGCTATTTTTTATTCGAATCTTTTTATCAATCTACGCTATAAATATCTACTAATAAAGTTTAATTAACTGTGCGTCAAAAACTTATTTTCGCATTTCTCTTAGTCTTTTGATTCTAGAGATTTAAAATTGCACATCGCAAACGGCTTAGGTTTTAGATATAACTAGCAGGTAGACCCGCTTCGCGGGACAAAACAATTTACAACAACCCCTGTTAGAAAATTTGCAGCAACACCCATTAGACAGTTCACAGCCACCCTATAAACAGTTACAAAACAACACCCAATAGACAGCTTATTACAACAACACCCGTTAGACAGTTTACAACAACACCCATTAGACAGTTTACAACACCTATTATACAGTTTATTTACAACAACACCCGTTTGACAGTTTACAACAACACCCATTAAACAGTTTGCAACAACACCCATTAGACAGTTTATTAACAACAACACCCGTTAGACAGTTTACAACAACACCTATTAGACAGTTTACAACACCTATTATACAGTTTATTAACAAGAACACCCATTAGACAGTTTACAACAACACCCATTAGACAGTCTACAACAACACCCATTAGACAGTTTACAACAACACCCATTAGATAGTTTGCAACAACACCCATTAGACTAATTTGCAACAACACCCATTAGACAATTTGCAACAACACCCATTAGACATTTTACAACAACACCCATTAGACAGTTTGCAACAACACCCATTAGACAGTTTGCAACAACACCCATTAGACTAATTTGCAACAACACCCATTAGACAATTTGCAACAACACCCATTAGACAATTTGCAACAACACCCATTAGACATTTTACAACAACACCCATTAGACAGTTTGCAACAACACCCATTAGACAGTTTGCAACAACACCCATTAGACTAATTTGCAACAACACCCATTAGACAATTTGCAACAACACCCATTAGACATTTTACAACAACACCCATTAGACATTTTACAACAACACCCATTAGACAGTTTGCAACAACACCCATTAGACAGTTTACAACACCTATTAGACAGTTTATTAACAAAAACACCCGTTAGACAGTTTACAACAACACCTATTAGACACTTTACAACACCTATTATACAGTTTATTAACAAGAACACCCATTAGACAGTTTGCAACAACACCCATTAGACAGTTTGCAACAACACCCATTAGACAATTTGCAACAACACCCATTAGACAGTTTGCAACAACACCCATTAGACAGTTTGCAACAACACCCATTAGACAGTTTGCAACAACACCCATTAGACAATTTGCAACAACACCCATTAGACAGTTTGCAACAACACCCATTAGACAGTTTGCAACAACACCCATTAGACAGTTTGCAACAACACCCATTAGACAGTTTGCAACAACACCCATTAGACAGTTTGCAACAACACCCATTAGACAATTTGCAACAACACCCATTAGACAGTTTGCAACAACACCCATTAGACAGTTTGCAACAACACCCATTAGACAGTTTACAATTGTATAGCTTGCGCATTTTCAGTTTTGCAGTAGTTGGCACAAGCTTTAACGAAAATATTTGGAGAACTTTCTTTCAGATGACTGCTCTTTTTTTCTCTCCTGGGCTTTGCTACCTCTGGAATCTTTATGTTTGACAATAAATACTATAGGCAAGTTGATGGCTGTGCCATGGGAAGCCCCTTGGCCCCCACTCTGACGAACGTCTGCTTGGCCCATTGGGAAACCGAAATCTGGTGTCTTTCAACTGTGCCCCCAAATTCTACAGGCGCTACGTCGACGATACGTTTGCCATCTTTGATCAGGAGCAAAAAATTGATCAGTTCCTCCACGCTCTCAACTCCACTCATAAGAACATAAAATTCACGGTTGAACATGCTGTTGACCAAAGACTCCCCTTCCTGGAGATTGACATTGACTACAGTAAGGAAACCCTCTCCACAAAAGTCTTCCGTAAGAAAAGCTTTACCAATCTCATTCTCAACTTCCAAGCCACTTGCCCCAGACAATGGAAAACTGGGCTCGTGAGGTGTTTGCTCCATAGAGCTTTCACTACCTGTAACACCTGGATCAACTTTGACCGGGAGGTGCAGTTCCTCACCAGACTGTTCCATCAAAATGACTACCCCGTTTGTCTGGTCCAAAAAATCATCAACAAGTTCATCTCGGACAAAATCACCAAACAAAAACCTGAGCAATCTGTTACCACTGAAGAATTTGAACCCATTCTGCGTCTCCCCTTCCTCAGACCTCCATCTCTAGCCTTTAAAAACAGAATGCGTAGGTTATTCTTTGCCTCTTTCAATCGTAACATCCGGGTCGTCTTCCACACGAACAAGATTGGGAACTTTGTTAGCAGATTAAAGTCGCGTGTTCCTTGTACTCTGCGTGCAGGTGTTGTCTACCAATTTAACTGCTCTGTGGACCAGAGCGTCTCCTACGTGGGGAAAACCAAAAGACACCTACACACGAGGATCAGGGAACACTGGCTCAAACCATCTGCTATACAAACTCACCTCCTTGAATGCACTAACTGCAATGACTGCAAACCAGAAGAACACTTTAAAGGAAAAACTAAACGACACTTATACACGAGGGTCAGACAGCACTGGCTAAAAAACTCTGCTATTAACGAATACCTGCTAACCTACAATTCCTGTTGTGAGGCTGAACCACACGAAATGATAAAGGCAATTGATTTTTGTAATAGAGATCACATGCTCTGCCTATTAGAAGCCCTGTACATTAAGACCAAACAGCCCACATTAAATAACCAACTTGCGATAAGTGGGGCTAGCCGTCAACTCAGAATTTTTTAGCTGATTTGTCAATGACTGGACTGGCTTGAAACTGATATATGCACTTTACCCAACCAATACTGTATCAAAAAAATTGATTACTATGTATAAGTTTTAAGCCATCAACTAAAAACTCAATTCAACTACTCTTGTTACTCTCAACTATCTATATATACTGAATATTCGTTCAAATTGTTTCTTAAATAAAAAGACCCTGACAATGTCTTAATGCAAATGGACGAAATACATCGGCAACTCAAATAAATAAATAACTAACTTCATGTTGATATTTACCTTCATTTATCTACTCTTCATCAAGCGAGCCACTTTACCAGAAAATATGTTATCCCAATTAGCCTGATATTAGCCTAGTATTATTACAATTAGCCATCAGGTATTCTTTCAATACCAGTAGTATGTTAATAATAATCAGCAAACTATTTTGCTATTCTCATTTTTCACAATCTTTGTCCATTTGAAATGCAAAATAATATGTTTTACATGCACTTGAGCAAATTCATTAAATAAAGACATTTTATCCTACCAAAATGCAGAGTCAAACCAATGATCTTTGCCTGTCCTAATCTAACTTAGCCCTAGTGCCTACAACTAGCAATTTAGTGCCCCCTTTGGGGTGCCCAGTAAGTAAGGAGTAAAATTATTTATAAAAAACAATGAAGAAAGCACATTTTCTACTGATTCCTTCTTCAGTTTTAAAAATCACCTTTTTAAGTCATTTTGTCACAGAGAAAGATGTTTGCTATAAATTTCTTCTTTTCTTCTAAATTTAACAAAGACAACAAAATAAAGTCTCACAAAGATAACAGACATTCCCCCTAGAGCTCGAACGGGAGCAGAATTTTTGGGATCGGGCGGGATGGGATTGAAAATAATTTCGGGATCGGGATTTGGGATTAGTATTCGGGATTTGGGAATCCGGGATCTGGGAATATATTACTTACTAACTAATGAATCAAGGATTCAAGGATAGTTTTATCTGACTATCTATGCTATTCAGCCTTGATGGTTGATCTAATAGCTCTAGCCTAATGCCCTAATAGTCAATACTAATTGTCAATTCTTGATCCAGACCCTTTTTGCAAAGTATAGCTAACTTTCGAGCACCTAAATAAAAAGGAATCAAGAGCCATTGTAGACTTTTTCTGAAAGTAAGAGTTACAAGGTGGCTAAAAATCGCACGAAAGGCTACTGTTCTGCATTAATGTAATATTGAATTGCGTTAGTTATACTGCTTTTTCTTGTAAAATTCTGTTTCTGGAATCGCTTCATGAAAAATGTATTAAACATTCGCCGACACTTATTCAGACACTTCTACAGACACTTTAGTTTCTGTCGTACGAATCGTAGGAACAAGCATTAAATTTGTTTATTCCTAACAAACTATCATTACTCGTTAGTTTGTTATTTACAAGTACAACTCTTTACAAATCTGTTACTAAGTAAAAATCTGCTGCTTTATTTGGTGAATTCAAGGTCAGACTTTCAACATATTTATAGTTGCTGTTACAAAAATTAGCTTAGTATTGATTACTGCTCTTGATTGTTGAAAGCACCATCTTCATTATTAATCTATTGTGCTCCCGAATCCCGAGTTCTCTAAGCCTTCGGGATCCCGATCCCGAATTCCCAAAAAATCTTCGGGATCCCGAGAATTCGAGATTGGGATCCTGTTCGAGCTCTAATTCCCCCTAAATAGAAAACATCCCAAGATAGCAAGCATCCCCCCAGATAGCAAGAATCCCCTTTCAAGAGTAAGGAACTGCAGATAGCAAACATCCCCTAATAGCAAGAATCTACCTAGATAGCAAGCATCTCCCAGATAGCAAGCATTCCCCAGATAGCAAGCATCCCCCAGATAGCAAGTATCCCCCAGATAGCAAGCATCCCCCAGATAGCAAGCATCCTCCAGATAGCAAGTATCCCCCAGATAGCAAGCATCCTGCAGATACCAAGCATACCTAGATAAAAAGAATCCCATATTATACATAGATATATTTCTTCCACTAATGCAAAAATTGCTTTCTTGGGTAATGCAATAATCCATGTCTTAGCCAATGTAATAATTGTCTTCTCATCTAGTGCAATAATCCTTTACTTATCAAGTGCAAAAATCAATGTCTCAGCTAGTGCAATAATCCTTGGCTTACCAAGTGCAATAATCCTTGGCTTATCAAGTTCAATAATCCTTGGTATTATAATTAATTAGTAATTAAATATATATAAAGAAATTCTCTAGGACAAAATAGGCCTTTTCTCTTCTTTCTGTTTATTTATTTTGCTTCTATATAATTCAATTATTAATTGTATTCCAAAGTTATTAATTTATAAAAAACTAATTTTTAAAAGTCTAAAACAGGCCTATCAACTTAGCTTATATACTATACTGCGGATTATGTTAGATTATTGCCAAAAAGTATTTGGCCATCTAATAAAGTGTACACCAGCACATTATACCAATTAAATGTTCTAGTAAATTGTACACCACTCAAAATTGCATGATTAACAAGCATATAACCAATGCAACAAGCAGTAGACACAACAAATAATTGCTGCAAAAATGAAACCATCATCATTTGAAAAAATGAAATAATTAGAAAAACAAAATATTTCCATATATTATTAGAAAACCTAATTTATTGTCTAATTCTTTAATTAACTTTAGTAAAGTTAACTTTAAAGGATTGTTTAGTGTTATACATACTAATACCTTTTGCAATAGGCTTATAAAGTGGAGCTCAAGTAATCTATATACACAAATGATATTTCATTTTATTCATACTCACACTAAGAAGCTAGATTTGGCAAAAAAGTGAGAAAGATAGACCTAGGAATTAGGATAGGAGAAAACAAGCAAAGGGATAATTAAAGACTCCACTTATGATTATAAGCTTAAGTTTATATAATAGTCCTTACTTGGGCTCTACTTTATAAGCTTAAGTTGACAGGCCTTTTGCCTATTATATATTTTGTTGGGGCTTTATATTGGCAAGTCATAGGATCCTCACTGAAGTCTTTAGTCTAATCTAGGATCAGGATTGTATACCAGTGTATGTTGGAACAAAAATTGCTTCCTTACCTCATGTATGCCAATGAACTTTTATAGCATACAAAAATACAATGCTTAGTAAATTTAGCATTTAGCATTTTGTAAATTACTAAATGCTTAGTAAATTTTTTACTAGGCCCATACTAATTATTTTTGTTTTACTTTTGAATTAGAAAAGTTAAATATGATTTTTTAATTTAATTTTTTATTAATTTTTGGAAGGGCCAGGAGCTATTCTTTTTGATAAAAATTTAACTAAGCTTAATTTAATTATATACATGCAGACTATGCCAAATTTGAACTTAATCATTTTTATGCTAACTTTGTACTTGTATATTGTTTGGGACTCGGAAATTTGGTTCTTACTTGCTATCTCAGCAATCTTTTTATGCCAAGCTATAAATTAAGGGGTATACAAGGCCTCCCTATATGCCAATTTGTATGCTAATAGTGTATACCAGATCTCTTTGTACACTAGAAAATTCTGGCATATATGTATACTTATCCAGAGTCTAGAGTCTAATAAGATTTTTGCTAGGCCTAAACAATTTTCATGTCAATATAAGCTAGGCCTATAGAGGTCAAACAGGATCCCAATCCCTCTAAGGATTCTAAAGAAAATTGGATTCCTATGGGATCAGGATCCCAACCCTAAAAAAAGGAATTGGGAATAGTTGTTTGATTTAAAATTTGTGGAATTGATGATGGCCTCAATGCATTTTGTTTTAATTGTACTCATTACATTGTTATCAGTTATCAGTAACAACTTTAATAGCTAGGCCCTAATATTTTTCATTTATGTTATATTGTATATATTTTCTTAATTCTCTATATTTCTATATGAACATAGGCCTAGAAATATACAAACTATAGTATATTTTAAAGACCTGATCCTGATTCTTGGATCCCAATCCCAATCCCAAGAAAAAAAATTATTCCAGATCCTAATCTCACCTGATGATTTCAATCTTGTCCAACCTATAATAAGCTAATATCAATTTTTCTTGCATAGGCCCTAAACTAAAAAATTAGAATTTTTTTTTCAACTGAATAATAAATAGTTGAACAGTTTTTCTTAAATTTGCTAAAATTAAAAATGATTGAAAAAGGTCAATTATGGTTTCAAAAAATAGCCTCCTTATTAGGGCCTACAGTATGGTTAGGAGTACCTAGTAAAACGCAGAATCTATAATAGATTTGTATAATAAAATGGAATAGTATATGGAATAGTATATAATATAGTGCATATGGAATGAATAATACAGTTTGAGGCAGTGTAATATATCTGCTTTACAGTATGAAATATGACTTAATTTTTAGCTTACACGAACAATTGCTTTCTTAGAAATTACCACATTCAAATTTCCGCCAAATAGTAATATTTTTGTTTTAACGTTGTGTGCGCAAATAATATTGTAGAAAATCAAAGTTTTTTTTAAATATATATATACGAAATGATATAAATAGGAGCCCAGATGGGGCCAGAAGAGCAACTTGCGCGCTTCATTCGCTTGCTCGAATAATATTGAAGCAATAAGTTCATTCAATAAGAAATCTTTAAGCATTCTTATTTGGATTGTTCATTTTTATAAGTATTACCCCCGAATTGGGAGAAGATCGCTAACAGCGAAAGATCGCCTCAGGGCAGTAATAATAAATTCGCCTCAGGGCAGGAGAACCGCCTCAGAGCAAAGGAAAGATCGCCTCAGGGCAGGGAAAACGCATAGAGCTGTGACCCTCTGATCCCGGGAACACCAGGACTAGGAGAATAATATTTTAAAAAGGGAATATAGGAATAGAATAGACAGTGCCAATAGACCACTTAGGCCAGAAAGTACAATAAAAGTACATACGCTACCAATAGAAGTACAGACGCTACCAATAGAAGTACATGCGCTACAAGTAAAAGGCAAGTAATAACCAGCAATATTAACATGAAGGAATAACCCCAACAGCTTGGTGGCAGCAAGTAGGCCTAAGGCTAAACAAAGGAATAAATAAGAGCCCTGGGACAGCTTTTGGTGGCATTTAGTGGGATTCTCATAGGGAGCCAAAAGGCCTGTTACAAGTTAAATGCAGAATTTGCAGTGGAATGATAATGCAAAATCTAGGCCTACTAACTTGAAGTAAAATGCAAAATATAAGAATCAAAAAATGAAATATTAAATATATATCTTTGCCTATAGCAATGTAACTGTATAAAAAAATAGGGGACCTATATAAAGAAATTTTAATATGATTCTATATTGAGGCAAACTGAACTAGATATAGCAGCATCTATTGAGTATTGGACTTTACACAAAGTAGTAATATAGGTTCTCTCATGAATAATATGGCTGATGAGTGTTGAAAATTATTATCATAATTCTCTCTCTAGTAGTTTGTAAGTTCGGTAAAATTTTGAAAGCTTTATTGTTATAAGATTATATAGGCCTAATATATCATAATGCACTTCAACTACTTTGCATTTGCATTTTAGTTAAAGTTACTGGATTCTGTTGCTCATTCTGCATTTTACCATTCCACTGCAGATTCAGCACTTTACTGAGCTATTCCACTCCAATTCCGCTACGGATTCTAAATTTTACCAGGTGCCATAGGCCCTAGTTAGGTCTACTAGACAATCATTTTAAGTCTATATTATATAAAGTATATCTATTAGAATGCTTATACATTATTACATACATGTAGATTGTAGAAAAAATGACTAGGCCTAGGCCAGGGGGCCTATATCATTATAGCACTAGCACCAACAAACACCAATGTAAGGTTGTGCTGCCAAGCCAAAGGCAAAGCTAATTTAATTATACAATTACAAACTATCCAAATAGGTAGGCTTATTAATTAGGAAGTTGTGTGTTTATTTGATTGAATACTACCGGATTATATTAATAACTGCCGAAGTGAAGTGAAAAGTAGTAGTAAGTCCACTTGCCTTGATCATCACATTACGAAATTAGAATACGAAAACCTCTGTGAATGTTTTGAAAGTTTTATCTTTTTCTTAGAAAGAGTTATTTCGTTGCTTACGGGATGGAATGTAATAATTATAAAAGCTACAAAAATTGTAGCTTTCTTTAAATCTTTAAAAAACTAACTTTTTACGTTTGAACCAACGGTACCACATTTTTTTCTAAAACAGGCCAGCTCCCAGTGGCAATGGAGGCAGGAGCAGGAGGGGGGCTATAGCCTCCTGTTGACCACCCTCCCACCCCCTTGGGCCGGGGGTGAACCGTACCCTCCTATTCCTCTGAGGCCCTGAGGGTGACCACCATATTTTTCTAGTACATGCGTTTTAAAGATTTTAGCATGATGTGTTGCTCTATAATTCTAAAAATTTGCTAATGGGGAAAGGGCGACGACACGCTACTATCTGACACCCTGACTTTACTTCTGAAGGTCGCATACTTTGTTGTCGCTTGTTTCCAGCTTAGTTAACAGACTAACACCACAGACGATTAAACTGCAGACCCACCTGCACATGTTTGAAGTTTATTTTCTCATCATTTTATTACTTGCATGTACAATGTACATCTGTACATTACTTATAGTTCGCTATATCTACTCGAAACGGCAATTGCCAAAGCACAGTGCAGCATAATTGAAAGGATGGGAAATATCACAGTTACACGTTTCATTCATCCGACGTTTTAAAAGTGAAGAAAATGCTGTGAGATAGAAAGTATGGAAAAGATATCGCGGGAACAATGAAGATTATTGGGGCAATAATAGTAACGAATTAACAACATGTTAAAATCCTTTCTGAAAGAGAACTGGACAAATCAAACAAAATCTAACACTTTTCTAAAAAAAGGTTTAACTTTTGTCGAAACGGTAAAAATTTACGAAGCACTTAGATCAATAATTGTCTACTCCAAATGGCAATCAGTGCAGCTCACAGAAAGGTTTTTTTACTCAACGTAAACTTTGCACTCAAAATGCAGGCACTTATTTTGGCGCCGCAGGCACTCATTTTGGCGCCGCAGGCGCTATATTTTGGCGCCCTGACGAATAATGATTGATTACCACAACGGGTCACAAGCTGGGATAGGGGCCCCTACAACTTTTAATGGGGGGGGACATGTGCCCCTGTCCCCCCGGGTGGCTACGCGCCTGCGTATACCTATACCTTATTGGTGTCTGCATGCTTCTCGCGGGTACAAGTAAGCTTTACTTTGTCATTGCCGAGCCTGAAGTCTGCATGGCACCAAACACTTCAAGCGTAGTCATAATTATTGTTTTGGGCATCTTGCCATCAAATAAAACATCAGATCCCTCAGACTCAACATTGGCGACGAGGATGTCTAAAACTATCGAAGCCTTCAACCATGCATGGCACACCCAGAATAGTGGGAGCCTTATTTCGAAGGTTCAAGAAAGCATTGATTGCTCCAGGCATCAAGACAGACGAGCTGAAGCGTGCGAATCTGCTGAGTTTAATTGTATCTGAAACCTACCGTACATGTAGCCATAAGCGCCAGTTTCACAACACATGTACAATGTCAGTACAACTCCGTGACGCATGTGCAGTACGGAACGGGAAGAAAGGCTCAGCAAGTCAGAGAAAAATACACTTGGTTGGTCACCGCGCGTGGACCAATAAAATAGCAGTGGGAAGGAAGTCCTCCGTTTCCATGGTAACGAAAAGAGACTTGCGAATATTCCAAAACTGTTGTCTAATATACATGTCTGCATGCAATAAACTGGAAAACAGAATAATTCGCTGTCATCCGCAAGTCAATATAAGGCTCAGCCTCAAACTTCTATTTGTAACCTAGTAATGAACTGGTTTCTTAACTTCCTATCGACACTGCTGTCTTCTGCTCTGGTGAGCAGCGCGGCCAGACTCGAGCTGCAGCTCAGTGCCGCAATCAATGGAACTCACCCAGTCGCGTTTGAAGTAGCGCAAAGCTTCAACCAGCGTCACTGTTCTCAGCTGTGCTCAGAAATAGCCGAGTGCTTCGGATTCTACTCGGTGCAGGACAAGACGGAAACCTGTGGACTGTTCAACGCGACCGCCTTCTACTGGAAGAGCTCCTGGACAGCCGCCGCGTCGGAGCAGCAATTTGAAATCTTTGTGATTGATGTCGGTAAGTATCAATCTAAGCTTGTGCCTCTTAAAACCTGTATGGTTGCCAGAGGTACTTGGATCGGTCGCATATGGTACATTGCATCGTATAATAATCATCAAAGGTTGTCCCTAAAAAGGAAACTTTAGGATGGTCCTTAAAAGGAAATTAAAATGGGCAAGCAAGGGGCTCAATTTTCATAACTCCTATTGTGCATAAAAGTACTTGTATAGCTATTAGTGTCTTTTCAGCAAGGGGGTCTGAGCTTTAAGATCTGTCTCTGTGTTACAGTGTAGCTATTTTTCCTCGGTAAAGGAAATCAATTTTACGAGCGTTTTAGCTTCAGATGCAGCACGAATAGGATGGTATATGTACATGCATGTGCGTATGTCCCTCTGTCTCCCTTTGGTAACGCTCCAACGACAATCTGACATAGAAAAACTGATCTATCTCTATCTTGTCTGCATCATAGCCAGCTAGGGGTATAGGGGGACCGTGGCTGCCAATAGACTGCATGGCCAACATGATGGCGCCCCCTCGCAAAAAACATTTAGCGCTTCTGTTCTCATTGGCTCCCCTGGCTGCAATTAATTGGCTGGAATATGCATTTATTAATCCATCCGTCTCTGAGAGAGCTCAAAGTTATCTTTATTAATTATGTACAAGCTTTACTGGGCTATTTTTGCATCTGCTTCAATAGAATGAGTTCTATCAACTTCATTTCAATGCGAAACAGAAATAAGAATTAATTAAGATAAATTAATAGCAAGGCCGATGGATGACCAGGTTTAGCTTTATTAACCTCGTCGTGCACAGCTACCCTACAATGCGGTACCGTTCCCCCATAGCATCGCCCAACCTCAGCCAGGGTCAGATATGGAGTGTGTCATGATGGCAACACGATGAGGCATTTCGGGGCAGAAAAATGCTCATGAATATTTTTGCCCATTTCTGGTAGATTATATGCTGCTGGAAGTAGTAGCTAGTAGATTTTCAGGTCATGACGATTTTTAACTATCCCGGAATATCACTTATTTCAGACTGGACAGTACGGCAGCTTTCCATCCCCAACTGCAGCCAGCGCTCAGTGTATATGTCGGCAGTTTGCAGTCGAGCTATCGATGGAAACAAAAATGCCGACTATAATGCAGAATTTTCCTGTACGCACACAAACGCATCTCCTAACCAATGGTGGGAGGCTCAATTGCTTCGACCGTCAATCGTCACGCACGTGGTTCTGTGTTTGTTATGTGTTTTTTCTTTGCTTTCTGTGTCCCGTTGGATAGACAGTTCAAAAATCGAGTTTAGAAATGCCTTGAATTTACTCATCGAAAGAGCACAGACAGTGAGTAGCAGTGCCGGGCAGTATAGCAGTTTTTCTGGTGTTTGTGCCGCTCAGCCAACTCATTTCCCAGACCAAGGGTCAGGCGATAGAGCTCCAGTGTACATAGCAAATAATTTGGAATAGTTTTCCGAATAGGTTTGGAATACCTATATTTATAGCCTTCTCTGCACCTTCGTGGAGAGGCTAACTTAGCCATGACAGTTTAGTGAGGAATTCTAACCACTGCCCTCTGTATAGGCAACCCTGCAGCAGTTTAGCAGTAGCTGGCAAATCAAGGCAATGCGGCATGGTATGGTTTGTAAATCTTCTGAAAAGCGAAAGATTTATGAGAAAGCGATGCTATGCAATACAATTAATCCTATAAAATTAATCACACCATGGAAATTTTAACATTTTAAGTTTTACTTATTAAAGGCACTTTTAAATTTAAATGCCTCCAAATTAATGCGTAGTTCTTTGGTGGGGATACACAAACCCCTCCCAGGGCTGCACATTGGCCAAAAAGATGACGTGATCGATGAAGTCAGCAAACGGCCGACGGAAAGAAACAAGCATGACTGCAGTCCATGAGAGAACTGTGTCCCACAAGCTGACCTTCAAAGCGGCAGACTTTACCTCATGGCCAGATGAGAGTGGAAAGGAGAAGGAATAGAAGATTAGAGAAGAGAGAAGAGGCGAGAGATAGGATGAGAGAAGAGATTGCAGAGTAAAGGAGAGAAGAGAGGAGCGAGGAGAAGGAAAGAGGAGGGGAGAGAGGAGGGAGACAGAAGAGGGGAAAAGGGGGGAGAGAGAGTAGAGAGAAGAGGAGAGGGGGAGTGAGGTAAGAGAGAAGCGAGGAGAAGGAAAGAGGAGGGAAGATTAGAGATCGAGAAGAGAGAGATAAGAGGGGAAAAAGAAGCGAGAGAAGAAGAGAGGGGAGAGAGAGAAGAGGGGAGACTGGAGAAGGAAAGAGGAGGGGAGGGGAGAAGCGAGAGGAGAGGGGAGAAGGGAGAGAGAGGAAGGTAGAGAAGAGGACCAACAGAGAAGAGAAGGGAAGAGAGTAGAAATGAGAGAGCATAGAGCAGAGAGGAGAGAGAAGAGGGGAGAGACGAGAGGGGAGGGAAGAGAGGACGAAGCAGAAAAAAGAGGAGATATGAGAGCAAAGCAGTCAGCAAACGGCCGACGGAATGAAACACCATGAGAGTACTACGTCCCACAAACTGGCTTTGGAAGGGCCAGGTAAATAATCCAACTAATGGCTGCGGGCCAGATGAGAGTGGAAAGGACAACGATTAGAAAACAGAGAAGAGGCGAGAGAGAGGATGAGAGAAAGGATATAAGATAGAAGGAGAGAAGACGGGAGTGAGGAGAGAGAGGAGAGGAGAGGAGAGAGAAGCGAGAGCAGAGGAGAGAGAGGGGAGAGGGGAAAGAGAGGAGAGAGTAGAGACAAGAGACATAGGGGAGAGGAAGAGAAGAGAAGAGAAGAGAGGAGAGAAGAGGAGAGAGAGCAGAGATGATCGATACTAGAGAGAGGATAGAAAATAGAGGAGAAAAGAGAGAAGAGAGAGAAAAATTGATTGTAGAGATGAGAGGGGGGATACGAGAGAGGAGAGAGGAGTAGGAACAGAGGAGAGAAGAGTGGGGAGAGAAAAAAGAAGAGGAGATGAGAGAGAAGATGAGAAAAGGGAAGAGAAGAGGGAGGGGAGACAGAAGAGAGTAGATAAAAGAGAAGAGAGGAGAGAAAAGAGAGGAGAGAGAAGAGAGAAAACGAGATGATAGATGAGATGAGAAAAGA
Organism: Macrostomum lignano; assembly: GCA_002269645.1. NCBI lineage: Eukaryota > Metazoa > Platyhelminthes > Macrostomidae > Macrostomum > Macrostomum lignano. The sequence continues at coordinate 26,839 of NIVC01002654.1, read as the reverse complement.
AACGCGAGAGGAGAGAGGAGAGAAGTTTCATAGAACCCAAGGGACGGAGAGAGAGGCAGAGGCCAGAGTTCGCCAGCACATGCTTTAGAGTCAGACAGACTCATTCTGCGCGGCAACCCAGCCGACGTGATCAATGCTTGCCTCAAATCTAAATTTAACACGACTTGACTCAATTTTTCAAACCTCATGCCAATAGAAGAGGGCATGAGGTTGCTAATAGTTATCCTAACTATTAACAAGTTTTTGTTTGAGTATGACTTCAAATCTAGGAATTTTTGCAAAAATACGAGCAGTCTAATGCAGCGGGTTCAAAATCTGCGGGTTTCAACAGCTTGTATACCGTATAAAATTTCGAGTTGCGCATATCTCAGCTTTGGACCTCAAAAACAAAGAAATCGATATTCTTTGACTTGTCGCAAAATAATTCGCACTTTATACATGTACATATGCGTATGAAGCATGTACAAGTATAGTTAAATACTTATGTACTTCTGTGGTCTTTCGTTGTTATACTGTGAATTAATTAGTTTCTCCTGCCGTCAGGTGTTTAAAGTGAGACAGCGGTCTTGGCTCATAGCTATATTTAGAGCCATTGTTCCACACGTGAGCAAATAAGTTTAATACGTCTTGAATTGTCAGTGCTTTAAATAACAAACTTGATCTGCTGAGATTCCGCCCTCAACGCCTTATCAATACCGGATCTCTTGGTCGCGAAGTCCGCCACCCCCGCCCTATTTTAACTGCCCCGGCGCCCCTGCCCAATTTACTTGGCCCTCCATGGGAAGCTGCTGAGATGTCATGGGAAGCTGCTGAGATGTCATGGGGAGCTGCTGAGATGTCATGGGAAGCTGCTGAGATGTCATGGGGAGCTGCTGAGATGTCATGGGAAGCTGCTGAGATGTCATGGGGAGCTGCTGAGATGTCATGGGGAGCTGCTGAGATGTCATGGGAAGCTGCTGAGATGTCATCGGGAGCTGCTGAGATGTCATGGGGAGCTGCTGAGATGTCATGGGGAGCTGCTGAGATGTCATGGGGAGCTGCGAGCTGCTGAGATGTAGTGGAGAGATCGCATTGGATCGAGAGCGCGCAGACATCTGATGCAGTCTGTCAATGCCTAATGCATGTGCATGTAGCTACTAGATAGTACTATAACTTTACTTGAATCCTTTTGAATTTCACGCAATTACTGTGTAATACGAAAGCCTTTTATACAATATATTTTGCCTCTTAAATTTAACAATAAAATCTATAATTCTCTTCTTGCCTTTCCTCCTCTATATATCTCTTTAGTAGGGAAATCTGCCCCCAATGAATGTGGGCAGATGTGGTAGAGTGGGGGGGGGGGTTGGAAGAATGTTGCTGTACACTCCGCTACTTTACATGAGCTGTACAATAAACAACATGTACGCATGCCTAAAAAAGTTGCCAGGAAGCTAAATTGCAACAGTATAAAACGTTATGCTAGCGATTTAACTCCCAAAGAAAGGAGTTAATAATTAAATTTATTATGACATTTCTATGACGCGCTCGCTCCACCACTGTCTGATTAGTATCGGGCTATAGGCTACTTTCTGACTAAGCCGAACTGGATTCACGGCGGCTCAAGTACGGCGCGGGTGGCTTATTTTGGTCAACGAACGCACAGACAGAACTGCATCTATCTGTCTATCCCTCTATCCTGTCTATCTCGCAGTGCAGTGTGGGTGGCGTCCTCAGACTCCTCTCTACAAGATGTGTGCCTGCAACTGCATGCGACTATAGACTCTGAAGCTGTCTTGCGATTTGCGTACAGGCGCCTCACCGAGTACGGCTCGGCCAAGAGGCCACACACAGAGAGCTGGCTGGGGCTACTGCTGGCCAGTAGGTGAAGGAAAGTCGCTAGGGTGAGAGAATACACAGCTGGAGGATGAGGAGGAGGATCGGCTCTAAAGCACATGACGAGACCGGCACCCGGTCCAATCCAGAGCCGACTGTCGGAGCTAGGTCTAACCCATCCAGCAACTCCCCGCAAAGCCTGTAAACAGCAGTCGGTGTGTGCAGACAAGAAAGTACGCCACCTCTGCTTGCGTCCAAATTCATCGCTGTGCACAGGGAGCGCGGTGCATGCATAAAATCCATGTATATATTTGTGGCTTTTTGATTGAAAAAAAACCTTAGGACACAAGCTGAGGCCCGACAGCCGAGTACAAACTGTTCAAAGTAAAAGGTTGAAGCTCAAAACAAGGTATTAGACGTGCACAAGAAGCCGAATAAAATTAGAGGGTTTACTAAGTACCCGTGACCTCAGGACGACCCTGCTGCTGCCCAGTTACCTAAGGCACATGGCCTGCTCTGCTTTATAAGCACATGAGAAATCTCAACTCAAAATAGGTTCGGTCAGTTAAGGACTGAAAAATCTTAATCTCCATCTGCGTACTGTTTGCTTTCATCCGACTTCGGCCCAATTCTTATCGACGAGAAGCACAAGGTGCTCAGCAGCATGTCTGACAACAGCAACGGGGAAAAAATCGCCACCGCGCAATCGTCAAACGATGACGGAGGCGAAGGTCACACTGAGTCAACGAAGCTCGTGATGGCTTCTTCTCCGACTTCTCCTACATCGCCGCAAACGCCAACATCACCTACTTCGCCGAAATCACCGACATCACCGACGGCGAGAGCAAAGCGCTATTCCTTCCGGATGTCGCGGTCGCCGCCACAATCGCCAACCCGTCAGTCGGTGAACAGCAACTCCGGGGGCTTGGAGGAAGATGCCAGCAGCAAGGAGGTTGGAAGCGACAACGACGACGAGATTGAAATGGTGCCCGTTGTTGCCGAGGATGTGCTGCCACTGCCGCTGGACCGCGGCTACGCCTGGGTTGTCACTTTCGCCAGCATGATGGTCAGCTTCATTGTCGATGGCATCGCCAATTCGTTCGGTCTGATGCTGGTGGACTTCTGCGACTATTTCCAAGCGGACAAAGCATCCGTGATGCTGATCGGTTCACTTCTATGCGGAGTGGGCATGCTCACCGGGCCTATAGTCGGCGCGCTGGTCAACAAGTTCGGCTGTCGGCCGGTCTGCATGGCCGGTGCCGTGGTCGCCAGCGCAGGATTCTTCCTGAGCAGCTTCGCAACGAAGCTGTGGATGCTGACAGTCACCTACGGCATCATCAGCGGCTTTGGCAACGGCCTTCTCTACCTGCCGTGCGTGGTCTGCGTCAGCTTCTACTTCGAGCGATACCGATCCCTGGCCATGGGCCTCGCCGTCTGCGGCACGGGCATTGGCACCATCGTAATGGGGCCCGTCACCAATGCGCTGCTGGAGTCCATGGGCTGGCAGAACACGCTGATGATCTTGTCCGGCATCGCGCTAAATGGCGCCGTCCTGGGCGCCTTACTTCGACCGAACGAGCCGCCGATTGTTTCTGTTGGCATGGCAGCCTCAGTTCCTGCATCAGCCGCCGGGTCCCGGATCCGCCTGCACCAGCTATCAGTCAGACGACCGGGACGGCTGCCCCAGCGACATCGGCTGAGGCGGTTCAGCCTCCTGACCAGGGCACGATGGACCAACTGGCTGAGCAGTATGTGCGCAGGACGCGACTCGACAGCGAGGAGCCAGGAAACGCAGGTGGCGTCGGCGGTCAGCTAGCGACTATCCCGGAGGCCATGCCCGCACTGCCGGAGTCGCCTCTGGCTCAGCGCCAGTTGTCTCGCCCATTCCCGAAGAAGCGCCTCGACTCCGACCGGCGCATGTTCTCCAGCACAATCAGTGGCTTCGACGTAAGCTCGATGGGCAATCTGAGCGATCCGGACGCTCTACTGAAGTCACTACCAGGGTTATTTGCTCGTCGACGTGCGGTGCGCAAGTCCAAGGCGGCCAAGGTAGCCAGGGCGAGACAATTCGACATTGCGCAGATTCGAGCCGGCGTAACCGCGGCAAACCTGGCGGATCTGCGCAGGCCGTTCTACCGTCGAGACATCTTCTACAGCGGCTCGGTGATGAATCTGACCAGCGCTCGAGTTCGGAGATCGCAACAGTCGCTGGCGCCCAGTCAGCTGTTCCTGTCCATGACTCGCATCCCCGGAGAGGCGCCACCAATGCAGTCCCCAACTGGCGACCTGTCACCGCCAGTCAATCTTCTAACGCCGCCAAAGTGTCTGCGTTGCCTGCCCAAACCGATCGTTGACGCCTTTCTTATGATGGTGGATCTAGGCCTAATGAAGGACCTTGGCTTTGTGATAATCTGGATAGCAAACCTCATCGTTATGCTGGCCTTCTACGTTCCGCTGTTCTTTGTGAGTTCGTTTGCTCGGGAAATTGACGTGTCGGAGGAGCAGGCTCGCTATCTAAACTCCGCATTCGGCGCCGCCAACACCGTCTGCAGGATCGCCATCGGGGGCCTGGCCAGCAACCCGCGGGTTTCCGCCCTGCTGCTCAACAATTTATCGCTGCTTCTGAGCGGCGTGTTTTGCATCTTGCTGAACTTCTGTACCGGCTTCTGGTCGCTTCTGACAGTGTACACAATCCTCGGCATTTGCCTCGCCCCTGTCGTCACCCTGACCTCCGAGGTTCTCTGCAAACTGGTTGGCTTAGACAATCTCACCAACGCATTTGGCCTCGTCACTCTGGCCCGAGGAATTAGCGTCTGCATCGGGTCGCCCATCACGGCCTCTCTGTACAACGAGCGGACAAAGTACAGCTTGCCCTTCTCATTCGGCGGCTGCCTATTCATCGTCGGATCCGTCATCTTTAGCATCCTGCTGCTACCACGCTTCCGGCAGAAGGAGGAAGACAACCAGCAGAAGGTGGAGGACATGATCAAGAGTGCGCACAATCTCAACGCCAGTTTGGTGCTCGTCGACGGCAGCCAGGTGGTGGCCAGCAGCAACTTGGATTTGCACGCGCTCGCATCGCCCCATCGCAAGCTGACGCTGTCGCATCAAAATTCGACAATGGAGGACGCGATTCCCGAAGAGGCTATGAATGATTATTATGAAGAGACTGTGTGAGATTTATAACGTATCACTTTGAAGTAGCGGTTTGGCAATGCTTTTTACTGCGCTGAAAGAATGATCTCAAAGTGTTTGTGTGGTGAAATATTGAAATGCACTCAAGTGAGTAATCGGACATTCCACAATTGTATAAGGACGTTCTTTCAGCGCAAAACTATAGGTTAATTATACTGCACTTTACGCTTGTGTATCGAACACATATAATATTTTAGCGATTCACATCGACCATGCAGCGATGACAGTCATTCCCGGTCCAAGAATCTTCCTTATGTACCGATCCCCAAAGTTGCAATTCAAAGCGCATTAGTTCTCTTTTCCTATCATTGTACAAAACACTGTAGAGCTAAAGCTGACAGCAGAAAAATAGTTGTCTCTTTAGTACGATTTAATAGTCCCTGAATTTTTTTCATTTCTTACAAAAAAGGGGTTTTATTTTACCAGCCCGAAACCTCATGAAATGCCAGCTTTTGTTGTACACCATTTTAGAGCGTGTTGCACCGTTTTAATTCAGTGAAAGCGTTTTATTTTTTTACTTCCAACATTTGATTTTGTGTTTATCTTTTTGCACGATCATTCGTAGGGTGAGAAAATATAGAATTGATCTTTCAAACCCCCCAGTATTCCCTGTGTTTTTTATGAAGCTCTCGTAAAAGCTCTTATTTGCATAGAACCATTTGCTTTGACTTTCTGCTTTAAAATTGTTTCGCTTAAAGCCTCTTGCCCTGACGTTTAATTTGTTTAATTGTCTTGCTTTTTGCGCTAATTTTCAAATTCAGAAAGCTATAAATTGGTCGTGCACTGTCACGTAATTCGATAATTATTCAAAATAAAGCTCAGAATTCGCCAGAACCGCCTGACATGCTTCGGTACGCTTTCTTAATTTGCACCTGCAGCAGCACCCCATTTCCAGGTCATTGGCAAATACTTTTTTTTCTTTTTGGCTAATGCAACTTAATAGTTTTTTAAAGTTGCGCTCGATAATTTTGGCCTCTACAGTGAATATGTAACCGAGAAGGTGCAAATTAGTTCGAGAATATTTGGCATATGTTCGGGAGAAGCGCTATATAGTTCAGGTTCTTTGAATCTTGAGACGTTACTTTCGTTTATTAGCTCGGCAGACTGTCATATCCTAACCTTCTCAAATTTCGAATATTTTATCTGCCCTTGTACGCTCGTATATCTATTCGCATAGGCTGTAATTTAATTCAAGCCTGACCTATTTATCATAACCGAGATTTATTAATGGCGATCCTTTAGTCCAAGATTTTATTAAAATCAATTTATACCGATGGTAGTCGTCCTTGAACAACTGTTCCGTTCCACCGAACTCCGAGCGCGCTTACACAGGGCGTATAGTGGTCCTGACTCTCTCTCATCGTCAGGAGACGTAGAATCTCTGCTTTGAGGTTGGCCCTCGTTTTCTTTAAAACTATTTCAAATGTTTGCTCTGAACAAAGACCTGAGATTCACACAAACAACAGCAATACTAGCTGATATAAAAACGACTCATGAAGAATATATGATAGCAGAGTCACAAGGGCGCGGAAGCCTGTGGGCAGTCGACGAAATTAACGTACTTGCATGTCCAGCTTGCCGGTAAGGTGCTTGCAGCGCCATGCAGGCAACAGTGCGACATTCTCTCGACAAACTGCATGAAATAACGTACATGTACCGCCCGGGGGACAAAGCCAAGAATTTGTACATGACTGAATTCCTACATGTACTATTTTCAGAATAGGTGTTGTCAGCGCTCATTTTAGCGCCGCAGGTAGTCATTTTAGCGCTGCAGGCACTCATTTTAGCGCCGCAGGCACTCATTTTAGCGAAGTCATTTTAGTGCCACACCTTCAGCTCTTTGCAAGACTTTAGCAATAGCAATTGACTTTATCAATTAATGGACAATATTTTGACTTTTATTGACACATTTTCGTCAAAATTTATCAATTAATAAATACACGTGTACCAATCGTTTGTATTTCCGTATTGTCAGTGATGTACGACTGTACGTGTACGGACTACTTAATTGTCGTTTATATAGTAGTCCGTATGTATGTGTAATTGTATTTTATTGTATGCTCACCTGCACCCCAGCCACCCCGTCTCCCAATCATCTACGTTGCTATTGCTATCGATTTCTTAGCCCCCCGATCGCATCTCGCTTGACTAATGCATACTATATATGCTTTCTGATACTTTTGACAAACACAGGTTTTCTCTCGATCGCACATTCATTACACTTATGAGCCTGAATATGTCTGACCCAAGTCGAAATTCATGTCGCTAATCTTATGTGAGTGCTAACTTTCATGTTCTTATTTCTTTTAATCATGCGTTTTTCAAACGTTATCGATGCCACGAAATGGCGATAATTTACTTTATAATTTCTTTCTAAGAAAAGGTTATTCGATTTCTAAAAACTGTATATTTAATTAATTTATACTGTGACGCGAGGCATTAGGATTTGTCCAGAAAGGTATTATTTTAATGATAGATACATATTCGGTTTTAATCTATAACGGGTAACAAGTTAAGTTAGAAATCTAGAACTTAACTTTAGTTTAGTAGAAGATTGAGTTAGTGGATTTTTCATTAAAACGTACAAGTGCAAGCAGAACAGAAGTATTTTGGTACCTAAATTTCATTCGTGAGGAACTTTTTATATGCTCTAAATTTTAGATTCTAGCTCTAAAGCTAGGATTATATGTTAGGAACTAGCATAAAGTGTATAAAAATGCTTTTAGTTATGCATTTATTAAACTGATTATATGACAGGGCATTTTACACTAAATATTAATACGGTTACTCTTGCCTTATACCTGTAATATTTGAGCCCAAATTTCATCAAGAGTGGCAAAATCTTGGATTTCAAGACTTTTATTATTCGATTTGTCTTGCAATTTAGTATTGAAAACCTTCAAAAGTCTGTTTTTTTCTTTTCTTAGATTTAGATTCTATTTTAAATTGGCCTAGGCCCTACTGCCCCTAGTAAAACATTACTTTTTTGATATAGTTGAGAACTTAATAAGTGACAGATTTATTCCTAAAATATTTGCTCTGTATATGTAGTTTTGCAAGTAGTTATGTTGTTATATATAGTTTTTGGAAGTTTGAAATCATTTTTTTCTTTAGAAATCATACAAAAGAAAAAATTAAGCATATCTAGATATAGAACGACAATGCCAATGTAAATTTTAATTGGAAACATTAAAATATTATTCTCTTTTTATGTACCCTTAGATTTCTACAAATATACCTTGCTGAAAATTTTGTTTTCAATGAAAAATTTTGACTTTACAACTGTACCTATTTTCTATAGAAAAGTTTAGGCTCCTATATTCCACATTTTTTATGACAAAAGAGTGACCCTCTTTCTTAGTTAACAAACTAATTAATGAATGAATTTTATGCTTGAAATAGCAATGTTTTAGCTTAGCATATTCAAAAAATTCCTAGATTTAACAATCTCATGGAGATTCTTACTTTAGGCAGGGTTGTTATATGCAATTAAGATATTAGTTGTATTATTGGGCAGTTCTATAACCAGTTAAAAGCTTGTTACTAAGGTATCAAACATCTCTCCAAAGCCTAGGATTTCTGTAAGTACTAGGGTACCTTGCTTCTGAGGCTTACATATGAGGCCTTACTAAGCTTATGAGTCTACTTTTGCCTATACTAAATATCTAAGAATTGTTTGGCTATAATGTTAATGATTTAATTAAAAATTTATTTAATCTGCTTTAATCTTTTTCTAAACTAGAATTAAATGCCAAATCAGAGGAAATTAGAAGTCATAAAAGAAAAATTTAGATTTACACATCTAATGAAACTTGAATGTGCATTGTAGATAGAGGCAATTGTTCCTATGGTTGCCAATATAGAAGAAAGAAAAATTTGACTATAACTGTACCCACAGAAAAAGACCCAATATAGCATATTGGTTAATTGGTATATAATTTTTAAAAAGTTACACAGAAGACCCTATCTAATAAGCAGTGGTTAGCCTTACTATGCCTTACTAAGCCAGCCTTACAAAAAATTATTTTATTTACTTATTGTTTTTAAAATACTGGCTGTAAATTGCAGTTTGATAGTTTAAACTGAATTGCTTATTTAGACCAATTTACCACAACATTTCATGCTTGAAGGATTCAGACACAGGCAGCCAAAATTCAACTATGCCACTCATTCACCAACTGGCATCTTTAGGCCTGTTGCTGTCACTCATATCCCATGTGGCCCGATCAGGCAGCCCAGATTCTCAACAGCTCAGCTCCCAATGCCGAGCGTGCAGCGCCATTGCTGCCGCATTCCAGCGAGGCCTGGAGCGAACCGCTCGGGACAACTTTGGTGGCGGCAACACCAACTGGGAGGAGACCCGGCTGGGCACCTATGCGCTCAGCGAGACCCGGCTGGTGGACATCACAGACCGGCTTTGCAAGGACAAAGACAATGAGATGGACGGTGTGACCTCTAGCGAGTGTCACGCTATGCTAGAGAAGATTGAAGAGGACATTGAGAAGTTCTGGTTTGGCGCTTTCAAGGTTGGTGAAAGTTCATTTCGGATTTGTGCCAAAGTTTTGAAGCGTTCAACAATTTTAAAAACTTAAAGGTTTTCCCGGGGGTTTGTTCGGCAATTTCTAGTGTTGCCGCAGTTTTCTAGGACGTGAGAAATGTCTGGGACATTGAATTGTATGAGGTAAGAAGTGTCCGGGATGTGGGAAATGCTTGGGATGTGGGAGCTATCTCAGGTTGAAGATGTCCGGGATGTGGAAAATGTCTGGGGTGTGGGAAATGTCTGTAGTGTGGGAAATGTCTGTAGTGTGGGAAATGTCTGGGGTGTTGGAAATGTCTGGGGTGTGGGAAATGTCTGGGGTGTTGGAAATGTCTGGGGTGTGGGAAATGTCTGGGGTGTTGGAAATGTCTGGGGTGTTGGAAATGTCTGGGGTGTTGGAAATGTCTGGGGTGTGGGAAATGTCTGGGGTGTTGGAAATGTCGGGCGTGGGAAATGTCTGGGGTGTGGGAAATTTCTGGGGTGTTGGAAATGTCTGGGGTGTTGGAAATGTCTGGGGTGTTGGAAATGTCTGGGGTGTTGGAAATGTCTGGGGTGTTGGAAATGTCTGGGTGTGGGAAATGTCTGGGTGTGGGAAATGTCTGTAGTGTGGGAAATGTCGGGCGTGGGAAATGTCTGGGGTGTGGGAAATGTCTGGGGTGTTGGAAATGTCTGGGTGTGGGAAATGTCTTACTTGACTTAGCTGCAGGGGGCTCCGTGCGTCCGGAAACAGCGAGGAGGCGTTGCCGCCCATTTCGCTAACCCCTGGCGACCACGGGCAGCTAGTGCTGCGGTGTCGCGCAGGGAGTTCCGGTGGCGCCGGCGTCCGCAGCGCGGTCCCCCTCCGGAGAGTCCAGGAGGTGGATTGTCGCTCGCCCGGTAGCCCTTAGGTAGCGGACGAGCTGGCAGAGATTCTCGGGCCTGAAAACGTCGGAGAGGTCCGGGTTTGGGCCGAGGTAGGTGAGCCTGTCCTGAGTAAAGGCGGGGCATTCACAGATGAAGTGCTCCGCATTCTCGACACCGGAGAGGCAGAAAGGGCATTCCTCACTGCGGATTTTTTCCTGGAGGTAACGATGCCTGGCAAAGCAGCCATGACCCGAGAGGGCCATGGTAACCGCCCTGATGTCTCTGCGGTTGGGAAATGTCTGGGGTGTGGGAAATGTCTGTAGTGTGGGAAATGTCGGGCGTGGGAAATGTCTGGGGTGTGGGAAATGTCTGGGGTGTGGGAAATGTCTGGGGTGTGGGAAATGTCTGGGGTGTGGGAAATGTCTGGGGTGTTGGAAATGTCTGGGTGTGGGAAATGTCTGGGGTGTGGGAAATGTCTGGGGTGTGGGAAATGTCTGGGTGTGGGAAATTTCTTGGAATGTCAGGAGTGTCTCGGGATTTAAGGAATGTCTTATATTTGAAAATGTTATTAAGCATTGGATGTGATAAAAAATACAGAAATTTTACAATCAAAATCTTTGAGGATATAAACTTGACAGACTTTTTGTCCGTTACCTAAAGCTGATTTCTCATCAGCCTCTTCTTTTATTGAATTACCAAAAAATCCAAAACACTCGGGCATCTCTCCCGCAGGCCAACCCGACCTCTGCCAGCCTGCGCGATTCTGTCTGCGTCAACGGCACCGCCGCCTGCTGCGTCTACGGCCGCTGGGGACCGGAGTGCGCGCCCTGCCCCGACTGCTCCGGCGGCCGCGGCGACTGCAATGGGAACGGGACTCGGACCGGTGAGCTGGGACTGTGTCCGTTGTAGATTGTCTGTGTCCATTGTAGATCGTCTGTGTCCGTTGTTAGACTATCTGTGTCCGTTGTAGATTGTCTGTGTCCGTTGTAGATTGTCTGTGTCCATTTTAGATTGTCTGTGTCCGTTGTAGATTGTCTGTGTCCGTTGTAGTTTGTCTGTGTCCGTTGTAGATTGTCTGTGTCCGTTGTAGATTGTCTGTGTCCGTTGTAGTTTGTCTGTGTCCGACCGTCCGTTGTGTCCGTATCCGTTGTACATTGTCTGTGTCCGTGTCCGTTGTAGATTGTCTGTGTCCGTGTCCGTTGTAGATTGTCTGCGTCCGTGTCCGTTGTAGATTGTCTGTGTCCATTGTAGATTGTCTGTGTCCATTGTAGATTGTCTGTGTCCGTTATAGATTGTCTGTGTTCGTTATAGATTGTCTGTGTTCGTTGTAGATTGTCTGTGTCCATTGTAGATTGTCTGTGTCCATTGTAGATTGTCTGTGTCCGTTGTAGATTGTCTGTGTCCATTGTAGATTGTCCGTGTCCGTTGTAGATTGTCTGTGTCCGTTGTAGATTGTCTGTGTCCATTGTAGATTGTCTGTGTCCATTGTAGATTGTCTGTGTCCGTTGTAGATTGTCTGTGTCCGTTGTAGATTGTCTGTGTCCATTGTAGATTGTCCGTGTCCGTTGTAGATTGTCTGTGTCCGTTGTAGATTGTCTGTGTCCATTGTAGATTGTCTGTGTCCGTTGTAGATTGTCTGTGTCCATTGTAGATTGTCTGTGTCCGTTATAGATTGTCTGTGTTCGTTATAGATTGTCTGTGTTCGTTGTAGATTGTCTGTGTCCATTGTAGATTGTCTGTGTCCGTTATAGATTGTCTGTGTTCGTTGTAGATTGTCTGTGTCCGTTGTGGATTGTCTGTGTTCGTTGTAGATTGTCTGAGTCCGTTGTAGATTGTCTGTGTCCATTGTTAGAATATCTGTGTCCGTTGTAGATTGTCTGTGTCCGTTATAGACTGTCTGTGTCCATTGTAGATTGTCTGTGTCCATTGTAGATTGTCTGTGTCCGTTGTTAGAATATCTGTGTCCGTTATAGACTGTCTGTGTCCGTTATAGATTGTCTGCGTCCATTGTAGATTGTCTTTGTCCGTTGTAGATTGTCTGTGTCCGTTGTAGATTTTCTGTGTCCTCTCCTTTTCTGAGTGTCTGTGTCCTCTCTGAGTGTGTCTATGACTACTTCGAGTTTGTCTGTCCGTTCTGAGTGTGCCTGTTTTCTCTGAGTCTGTCTGTGTCCACTTTGAGTTTGTCTGTGTCTGCCCTGAGTTCATGTCTGTGTCCGTTTACAGATTATTTCTGTCTGTACTGTAAACTGATTGGGCCTTTGCCCTCCAGTTGCAGCTAAACTGCTAAGTGCTAACCGTGACAGGTGTTTACCAGTGAAGCAATCTCCCTTATAATTCCAAATATCAGGCACTGGCGCATGTGACTGTCACCCGGGCTACTCAGGTGCTCAGTGCTCGGACTGCTCAGCCAAATACTACCGCGCCAACGGCGAGAGCAACGGCGAATGCAAAGCCTGCAGCCCGGCTTGTCGAAGCGCCTGCACCGGTCCGCTGGCCACCCAGTGCGATCAGTGCGCCGACGGCTACGAGACAGTCCAGCAAGCTGACGGAGCCGCGTGTGTTGATATCGACGAATGCCAGACCCGCAGTCCGTGCAGTGGGCCGAGGAGCTTCTGCGAGAACCTGCCCGGCAGCTACCGGTGCGGCGACTGCGACCGGGCCTGCTCCGCCTGCTCCGGACCCGGCCAGGCCGGCTGCACCGCCTGTTCGCCAGGATTCGAACCCGCGACCACCGGATCCGGTTGTCAAGACGTGAACGAATGCAGCCCGGACAGTCCACACTGTACGGGGCCGTATGAGAGATGCGTTAACCTGCCAGGTGAGCCGTCCGACTCTGGATGTTATCTGTCCGACCTTGGATTCTATCTGTCCGACCTTGGATTCTATCTGTCCGACCTTGGATTCTATCTGTCCGACCTTGGATTCTATCTGTCCAACCTTGGATTCTATCTGTCCGACCTTGGATTCTATCTGTCCGACCTTGGATTCTATCTGTCCGACCTTGGATTCTATCTGTCCAACCTTGGATTCTATCTGTCCGACCTTGGATTCCATCTGTCTGACTTTGGATTTTTTCTGTCCGACCCTAAATTCTATCTGTCCGACCTTGGATTCTATCTGTCCGACCCTAAATTCTATCTGTCCGACCTTGGATTCTATCTGTCCGACCCTAAATTCTATCTGTCCGACCTTGGATTCTATCTGTCCGACCTTGTATTCTATCTGTCCGACCCTGTATTCTATCTGTCCAACCTTGGATTCTATCTGTCCGACCTTGGATTCTATCTGTCCAACCTTGGATTCTATCTGTCCGACCTTGGATTCTATCTGTCCAACCTTGGATTCTATCTGTCCGACCCTAAATTCTATCTGTCCGACCTTGGATTCCATCTGTCTGACTTTGGATTTTTTCTGTCCGACCCTAAATTCTATCTGTCCGACCTTGGATTCTATCTGTCCGACCCTAAATTCTATCTGTCCGACCTTGGATTCTATCTGTCTGACCTTGTATTCTATCTGTCCGACCTTGGATTCTATCTGTCCGACCTTGGATTCTATCTGTCTGACCTTGTATTCTATCTGTCCGACCTTGGATTCTATCTGTCCAACCTTGGATTCTATCTGTCTGACCTTGGATTCTATCTGTCCAACCTTGGATTCTATCTGTCCGACCTTGGATTCTATCTGTCCGACCTTGGATTCTATCTGTCCGACCTTGGATTCTATCTGTCCGACCCTAAATTCTATCTGTCCGACCTTGGATTCTATCTGTCCGACCTTGGATTCTATCTGTCCGACCCTGTATTCTATCTGTCCGACCCTGTATTCTATCTGTCCAACCTTGGATTCTATCTGTCCGACCCTGTATTCTATCTGTCTGACCCTAAATTCTATCTGTCCGACCTTGGATTCTATCTGTCCGACCCTGTATTCTATCTGTCCGATCTTACCTCAGACTTCATTCCTAGACTCATTTCTAGTCTCATCCCTGTTCCACAGGCAGCTACCGGTGCGACTGCCAGCCAGGCTACCAGCGCTCGGGCAGTCAATGCGTGCCAAAACCGGCAGCGTCAAGCAAGAAGTCGGCCAACTCAAAGCAGACTAAAAAAGGCCAGTCGGGCAATAAGAAAGGCAAGCCGCCTAAGCTGATCTGGACAGTGGCCTACAGCATCGAGTTTGCTAAGTTTTTCGGCGCTATCGTTGGCCTGGCTGTGTTCGCTGTGGCGGTGAAGGGTCGGCCAGCGCCTGTGACAGTGGCCGCCTGCTTGGCTGGTTGGTATCTGTGCAAGCAGAGCTCTGTGCTGGATAGGGTCTACCTGCACGCCGGCAGGAGATAACCTGTGCCCTTCATCTCACTGTGTCTGTTCTCCTCATCTCACTGTCTCTTCCCTTCATCTCACTGTGTCTCTTCCCTTCATCTCACCGTGTCTCTTCCCTTCATCTCACTGGACCTGTCTCCTTCATCTCACTGTGTCTCTTCCCTTCATCTCACCGTGTCTCTTCCCTTCATCTCACTGGACCTGTCTCCTTCATCTCACTGTGTCTCTTCCCTTCATCTCACCGTGTCTCTTCCCTTCATCTCACTGGGTCTGTTCTCCTCATCTCACTGTCTCTTCCCTTCATCTCACTGTGTCTCTTCCCTTCATCTCACCGTGTCTCTTCCCTTCATCTCACTGGGTCTGTTCTCCTCATCTCACTGTCTCTTCCCTTCATCTCACTGTGTCTGTTCTCCTCACCTCAGTCTCTTCCCTTCATCTCACTGGGTCTGTTCCCTTCATCTCCCTGCGTCTCTTCCCTTCATCTCACTGTGTCTTTTCTCATCGTTCTGCGTCCCTTCCCTTCATCTCCCTGTGTCTGTTCTCATCTCACTGTGTCTCTTCTCTTCTTCCCTTATTTCAGTCTCTTCCCTTCATCTCCCTGCGTCCTTCCCATTCATGTGTTGTTCCGTTAATACCACCGTGTTTAGTCTTTTTATCCATCCACCTGTCTTTTCCTCTGTTTCCGCACACTGTTTTTATTTCTTCAATTCCTTCATTTTATTCAACACCCAGAAAACATTTTAATTTAATGATTCTGTTCAATAGCGTATGCAGATCTTACAAAACTATACTTATAATGCGGATATCTTCTGTTAACGGCATCCCTCAGTCCTCATCAGCTGTCGAATTGTTGTTAAACTAATCCTTTATTATTGCTCTTTAATAGAATATATAACTTAAGTTTGTGATGGATCAGACTGGAGTCAGGACAGAACTCACCACGCTTTACTCTTTGTGCGAAGTATTCGAATTTTTACGGCTTCTTAGTGCTCTTATTGAGTTTGATTTGTATCCATACTATGACTCATTACACTTAGCGAATCTTCATTTTATTATTGCTCCTTTTCTCGGTTAAGTACTAGAGGTACTTTTCCCTATAATGCATGTACATTTGGCTTGCGTGTGTACAAACGTACACAACTTTTGATCAAGTAAAGTGCGCATGTACTTTTGCAATAGTAAAGTACACGCGTACTTTTACAATGCGTATTGCCTGTACTACTCTTCAGTACGAGACTGACTGGATAAAGGTCTGACTGGATTCCAGTCCAATAGTCTTATCTGTCAATCGTGTTTGTTAAAATAAGTTAAAAATATATAAGTGCACGAATCTGCTGAATCGTATCAGTAGATAAAAACATTCTCTCTTACGCACGCACGTCTTTTTTGGCTACTGGTTGCATTACTTACTACTAATAACTTCTATCTTCAGTAGTAGTAAGTTTTATTACGCTTGTTTAATTTGTTGTGTCTGTTTTATTTTTAAAATACACACTGCGTTTCACTGCAAACCACTTCTAGTCCTATTCGCTAGGCGCAAATCTTTATTGATGAAATTATTGAAACAAAATCTTTAACGTTTTTTATGTGATAGAGATAGTTGTGCAAGTTGCATCTGATATATTTAGCGAGTAAAAATAACATTATTACCAACTTTGCTCACAATATTCATCTCTGCTAAGCAGCCGCTGGTTTAACATAAGCTGTGCGTCTTTCACAAGTAGTAGATATAAGTAACCAATATAAACATGTACTTTATATAGTTACACTGCTAACAGCTGCTCAGAAATAATCGCTAGAAATGGAAAAGATTTCACACGGTAAATTAAGACAATAGCAATGTTGCAGCTTAAACGAGAAAAGCACAGCCAAACCAAGACAGAAAAAAAGTTGAAACCGGAAAAATTGAATTCAAACCATATGACGCGGATGTTTAAAATTGGTATAAAAATTTATACTCTGTTTTGCAAACTTTGCACACTTTATCAAAGTGTCTCCTGCTCCGATCCGATTGACTGCGGGGGACGAGTTTTTTTTTCAATGTACATACAGCCCCGATTTGATTGGCTGCGGGGGACGAGTTCGTCTTCAATGTACATTGCAGTCCCGCCTCTCCTGACCCGATCTGATTGGCTATTAACTCAGAATCGAACAAACCTGGATAAAGCAAAAAAGCGCATAAATAAAAATCCGATCACCAGACAATAATGAATAGATAAGAAAAATTCATCAAACATATACCAACAGAATATACAAGACACTGTGACAGATTCCAATTATGAGTTATGACTTAGTGATTCTAAATGAAATTATTAGTGTAAAAACACAGCCAAAATATTTTATAACAATAAAATTCACAACATTTGCGTGTTAGTCTAAGCTATCAGTAACTAAAGGGTACATTGAACACCTTAATTCACCGCGTGGAGATGATGAAGCTATATCATGACCAATGCGCACTGGACATGCGAGTTGCGTATTCAACTAACAACTAATAAAAAATTGGGAGCGTGTTGGTTAAATTTGGGATATTAAAATGCGCGAACCATAAAATTAATAGCTGATAAATAAAAACGGTGTTTAACAGTGCAACTATAGCTCTATTGTCTGCAGTCTATGCTGATAAATGGTGCAGAACTTTGAAAATTTTAGCACAAAAAACTAATACCGGATGTGATAAACGAGGTGCTTCGACATGTAGCTTGAATTAGTGGCACTGTAAGTAGTAACTGGATCTGACACCCTCTCTATGACACTGTCAGCAACAGGATCTGACACCCTCTTTATGACACTGTCAGCAACTGGATCTGACACCCTCTCTAAGACACTGTCAGTAACTGGATCTGACACCCTCTCTATGACACTGTCAGCAACTGGATCTGACATCCTCTCTATGACACTGTCAGCAACTGGATCTGACACCCTCTTTATGACACTGTCAGCAACTGGATCTGACACCCTCTCTAAGACACTGTCAGTAACTGGATCTGACACCCTCTCTATGACACTGTCAGCAACTGGATCTGACACCCTCTCTATGACACTGTCAGCAACTGGATCTGACACCCTCTCTATGACACTGTCAGCAACTGGATCTGACACCCTCTCTATGACACTGTCAGTAACTGGATCTGACACCCTCTCTATGACACTGTCAGTAACTGGATCTGACACCCTCTCTATGACACTGTCAGTAACAGGATCTGACACCCTCTCTATGACACTGTCAGCAACTGGATCTGACACTAGCCTACTCAGCAGATCACGTGATGGAGACGGTGGTAGGCTGGTACACGGGGTCAGCGCCCAGCCTCAGCTGCTGAGTGGCCCTCTGCAAGTCGTCATCCTCAGCCAAGATGGCGCTGGACTCCGCGGCCTCCGCCTCCAAGCTGGTGTCGTCTTTGAACCGGCTGAATAGGCGCTGAACGGCCAGGGAGTGGCGCGCGGCGCGCTGAGCTCGGCGCCGGCATTGGCGCCGCAGAATGACAAAGGCGGCTAGCAGAGCGAGTGAGCAGAGCAGGCAGGCCAGGACCAGGAATATCTGAGCGGGTGTTTGAGCAGTGCGATGGAGAGCGAGTATGCAGTAATGAGAGTGACTATATGATAATAAGAGTGATTATATGATCATCAGAGTGACTATATGGTAATAAGAGTGACTTTATATGGTAATAAGAGTGACTTTATATGATAATGAGAGTGACTATATGATAAGAGTGACTATATGATAAGAGTGACAATATGATAATAGGAGTGACTATATGGTAATAAGAGTGACTTTATATGGTAATAAGAGAGACTTTATATGATAATGAGAGTGACTATATGATAATGAGAGTGACTATATGATAATGAGAGTGACTATATGATAATGAGAGTGACTATATGATAAGAGTGACAATATGATAATAGGAGTGACTATATGGTAATAAGAGTGACTTTATATGGTAATAAGAGAGACTTTATATGATAATGAGAGTGACTATATGATAATGAGAGTGACAATATGATAATAAGAGTGACTTTATATGATAATGAGAGTGACAATATGATAATAAGGGTGACTAAGTGATAATAAGAGTGACTACATGATAATGAGAGTGACATTATAATGTTGAGACGCAAATCTTTGACAAATGAGATAAGATACTTTAAAAGATGAGCAATATTTTAAATAAAATGAAATCACCATAGAAAAACAGTAAAAACTATGCAGACATAATAACCAACCTTAGCCGCCAGGCCCATGCCGCTATTATCTCTGGGCGCCAGGCAGTTGTCACCCACAAACCCGTGCCGACAGCCGATGCACACTCGCTGGCTAAGTCCACCGCCGCCGCTGCCGCCAGGGCTCCAGTCGGGGTCGCCGACGTGCCTCCAGGCGCACGGGCCGGCAAAGTTATGCGGACTGCACTGACAAGAGATACAGCCAAGACTGTAGCGGGAATAATCTCTGTAGGTGCCGTCGGTGCACAGGCTGCAGTCTGAGCTGGTGGCCTGCGGAGTGCAGCGGCAGTCCGGTGAGCCGGGCCTGCACTCCGTACCATTGTAAGAATTGACCGGATCGCACAGACAGACAGCTGACCGATTCTCAACACCGCAGCTGGTGAATTCAAATTTCTGAGACCAGAGCCACTCGGTGAGGCCGCTAGTTGAGTTCTCGTCAGCCAGGCGGACCGTCAAGAAGCCGATGTGACGCCTGTTGGGTTGAAACCCTGGCGCTTGAAACTGCGGCTCCAGAGAAGCCCAACTGTTGATTTCAACTCTGCGGCGTTCTGAAGAGGGCAACACGGGTAAACGACTTTTACTGATCATTTCTGGGGGCCCAGATAGCAAATTGGCACCTTGGTTGCCATTTAATTTAAGCTTCATATTTTCCGTAGTTTATACTTTATTCAAAGTATTAATAATAATTGATTAAATCTGCCCTAATAGGCAGATGTGCAACCGACAGCTCAGCTGCAGCTATTGCGCGGCGCATCTGAAGGCTGTTCAGTCCAAGGACTGGGGGGTCGCCACACACCCTTAATTACCCCAGCTAATGCTGGCCACACATTTTACAGCTGGGTGAACTGAAGCAATGTAGAGTTAAGTGTCTTGCTCAAGGAAACAAATTGTTCTGAGTGGGTCGAGAATCGAACCCCCGACTTTTCCTAATTTTTTGACTAGGCTTATAATAGTGCATTACAATTTTTTCTGAAATCTATCACACATGGAATATGGAAATATCGTATAGACAAACCATTTTTAGTATTTGGACGTCACTCACCTCCAGATGGCAGCTCATAAAAGATGGCCTTCATGGCTCTGATTTCACTTGGATTCTTGAGTTTCCCGAGATTAAATTTGGCCAAGAAGCTGTTGTTGGCCGCATAGTTTGGGTTGCAATCTGAGCTGATCTTAGTCAGACTGGGCAGATCGGTGTCTAAAAAGGTTGAAAAATGAAGAATAATTGTTAATTATTGACAAAAGGTTGATTTGCTAAATATAAACTAGCTACATAGCCTGATGTCTCAAAATATTGTTCTATATACAAGCAGGAATTATAAAAGCAATCTTTTCAAAACATAAGGCTCTATATTATGTGGGTCAAACAATGGTCCAACAACTCATCTAGCTAAAATTCTAGTTTTCACCCAAGAGTGCAACTTATGCATTTCTTTTCTCTGGATTTTTCCTAGAAAGAACCCCCAAAACTGGATAAAAAATGGGTGACATCTAGAACAAAAGCCAGGTGAGGATAAGAGGACAAGAGAGAAGAGAAGATAAGAGAAAGAAAAGAAAAGAGAGCTTAAAAGAAATAGAAACCTTAGCCATATATATCTTGGAGGCTAGATTTTTCCAAGTCGACCCTACATTGTCTAGTTAGAATATTTATTAAAAACTTGCAAGCCTTTAAAAGCAAACATCACTTTTCAACTTTGATGTTTATTGTTCACTTGTTGATGCTTTATAACAACTTATTTAATTATTTAAGGCATTTACTATTCTCTATTTTAATAAAGGTCTTAAAAATTGAGTTTATAATATTTTTATAACAATGTAAGTCAATTTAGTTAGTATATACAAAAATATTGGCACAATTTCATTCAAAAACATTACATTAAAAATTAAATTATAAGATAATACACAATAAGTATTACTACTAATCTAAAATAAATATTTCATTTATCTAAGCAAAACTTAAAGTTTAAGTTGAATTCACTAAAACTAGGCCCTAGGGACTTTACTGGACTTTAGACCCTAAAGCCTAATGAAATTTTATAAGTCATTTTATTAGATAAGTTTCATTTTCCAAAGTAAAAAAGATATAGTGTCTTACTTTTTAAAATGGTTTGATTTGAAGCATTTTTATATCTTAAACTTTCTATATAAAATTTAATATTTAATAATTGGAAATGAAAATTAAACATTTTAATTGGAAATTCTATATAATTAAATTAATATTATTGTTATAATATTTTTTCATTTTAAAAGAACCTATTTTTCATTTTACTAAAATTTAATTATCTTAAAAGACTCAGAAAGTCAAAGGACCCTTATTAAAGTCCTTAAGACTAAAACTAAAATTTTATTTAAAGACTATCATTATCTATAGATTATATCTTTGTTACACATATTTATTATATGCTTTGCTAATTCTACAATAGTACAGGGGCACTAAAAAAGTTCCGAGCCTGACCAAGATCTTATAGTGGCAAAATGTTGAAACTTTAGGCTCTAAAAGTGCCACATGTTAATAGTCTATTGTCAACTTTTTAGAATTTTCTGCATTCCCTAAGTCCCACTGCACCATTTTATTTCTAGCACCCCATGGCATTTTCTTAAGAATTGAAGCTTGAGCACAGGGCAGTGGTCAAATTTCTGACTCTGGAAGGCTCAAAGCCTGCTGAAATTCAAAGCCCCATGGCTAGTGTGTACGCTGACATTGCCCCCTCATATTTCACTATCAAGCGCTAGGCAGCCAAGTTCAAGCGAGGCTGTGACTCGCTCAAAGATGACCCCTAATATGGACGCCCTAGACTGCTGTCACAGCCAACAACATCTAGCGCATCCAGGCTCTGGTTGACAGTGACTGGCAGGTGAAAGTCAGGCAACTTGCAACATATACTAGACTCTGACCTGCAAGTCATTGAGATCCTATACTAGTATCTTCATCTGTCCAAGGTTTCTGCCAGATGGATCCCACAAATCTTGACAAGGACCAAAAGACTGCATGGGTGCAGTACTCAAAGCTTGTCCTAGACTCCTATGATCTGGACCCTGCCAATTTTCTGTCTTGCTGCGTGACCAGGGATGAGATATGGATCTATCACCACGATCCCAAGTCTAAGCAGTGGCTGCCAGTTGGTTCACCTGCACCACTGAAGGCACAGACTGCATGCAGTGCGGGCAAGATTATGCTGACCGTCTTCTGGGATGCCAAGGGCCCGCTGCTGCTGGACTTTCTACCGCACAAGCAGATAGTCACAGTCACAGGCGCCTATTACGCTGACCTAATCGCCCCATCTATGCGAGGCAATCAAGGAAAATAGGCAAGGGATGCTGAGCCGAGGTGTTGTGCTGCTGCACGACAATGCACCAGCCCACACCAGCAGGATTGCCAAGGCTGCTGTCAGTGTCACAGGGTTCTGAGAGCTGCTACACACAGCCTATTCACCAGACCTGGCCTCAAGCGACTTCCACCTATTTCTATATCTTAAGTGGGCACTCTGTGGACAGCGATTTAACACTAATGATATGCTGAAGGATGCTGCAATTGCTTGGTTTGAGAGCTGCTTGGTGCAATTCTTCCAAGAGTAATATTGAGGCGCTGCAATCAAGATGCCATAAGTGCATCTTGGTTGGGGGAGACTATGTTGAGAAAAACCTGATCTCACAGGTCCCTGGACATTTCGGTGACAAGACGTTTTGGTGATAGCCTTTTCGGTGACAAATTTAGACAATTTGGTGACATGTTTTAAAATGAGTTAATTTTGTCTGTAAGATAATAAACTCATGAACAAGACTTTAATACTCAGAACTCGTCATATATTATCGTTTTGCGTTGACTTTGTAACAGACTTTGTTATATCTCTACACTTGAATAAAAAGGTAATCTGCATTTCTAGAAAAGGTCAGTCGGCCGGGCTGAATACATTTTCGTACACAAAACATGTATTGACTGCTTCTGAAGCCGAAAAAAAACGTGTCCTATTCTGCTACGTGATTGTGACACTGATGGTCGGCCGACACGACACGTCAAGTTTGTTGATTTGTTGACCTGTTATATACGGAAATCAATAATGTGCATGTTTTACGGCGGCAAAAAATAGCGCCTGCGGCACCAAAATTGCCTGCGGCACTGAAATAAGTGCAGCTACTGCCGCTAAAATAAGTGCAGATGCGGCGCTAAAATAATGCAGATGCGGCGCTAAAATAAGTGCAGATGCGGCGCTAAAATAAGTGCAGATGCGGCGCTAAAATAAGTGCAGACGCGGCGCTAAAATAAGTGCAGAAGAGCTTTTTGTTGCATTTTGGGCAGTAATCGCGTCCATTAAATAACTAAAATTTTGACTGATTAAAGGTTAGAACCAGCAGAGCCGTGAATTATGCATGCGTCTAGAATTCGAAGAACTATCGCTCGAGTTTGGTAGAAGTTACATGTATATAGTCGTAGCGCCTCTCGGATACCGAGTCTTTAAATTCATGGGGGGGGCCCATTCATATTTCATACGCAATGGCCGTTGTTCTACATGTACTTTGCTAACCCTAGTGTCGTGGCAAAAGCAAACATTATATCACCGTACAAGCAATGCTTCTCTGCTAGCAATGATTTTGCTTTATCACGGTAGCAATTAACGTGCAACCAAATCATTGTTGCTTGTTGCCATTCTAGAATTAGCATTGTTAGTAATTAAATACATGTAGATATCGAAATTCAATTCACTAAGCCCAATTGGTTCACTTAACGAGCTTTACTGTTTTGCAACATTTGAACTATCAAAGGTGCTAATATCGATCAAACAATGAAGAAAGATTAAATACTGGAATTGCCTATTTACGTAGCATAGCAATAAACATTTAAAGTAAGTTCTGAAAAGTGAACTATGCAATTTATTAACTTAGTGGCCTCACGTCCTTTCCCTCCTCTTTCCTTTGACTTTCCTGGTCAATATGGTCAGCAATCATACAGCCAATTAACAGTCTACCGGTCTACCATGCCAACAATTGTACATGTAGATTGTACATGACTAAATTTCTTCATGTATATACATTATTTCCATATAACAGGTCAACAAATTAAAGTGGGGTCGGGGTTCAGCTGGGATAAAGCAATGGAATGTCCTGGCCCCTTCTTCCATAGCCCTGATAGTAGAGTAACAAACTATACAACAACCACAACTTTGTTTGCATCAAAACAGTAGATCGATCAGGCGACTTGATCATGAAAATATGCTACATGTACATTTTTTACACAAATTGCCTTGAACACAGGTATATATCCAGATAGTGTCGCAAAAATGATGCCGCTATAATGTGTAAAATAGGCGACTTGACGTGTCGCGTCGGCCGACTGACCTTATCTAGAAATGCAGATGACCCTTTTTTAAGTGTAGAGATATAACAAAGTCAGTTATGAAATCAACGCAAAACAATAAAATATGACGAGGTCTGAGTATAAAAGTCTTGTTCATGAGTTTATTATCTTACAGACAAAATTAACTTTCATTTTTAAAACATGTCACCGAATTGTCTAAATTTGTCACCGAAACGTCCTAAATTGTCACCGAAAAGGCTGTCACCGAAACGTCTTGTCACCGAAATGTCAGGGACCATCTCACAGTCTCACTTTGCCCATATCTCCTCTTTTTTATATTGAGGCTTAGAACTTTAATAGTATGTGTGTACAATGGCAAACATTTATTAGGTATATTATTAGTAATATAATTATAGAACTTGACAATAGCTAAATATACTTTTACATCAAGAATCTAGTTAAATTTGCTTTAAAACAACAAAACAATAAGAATTATTTTAACTTTAATTTATTTCAGCCACTAAAATATCAAAATATTTAAACTTCAACTTACATGTATACTCCAGAGCAAATATATCAGAAGCAAGAACAAGGCATAGAAGTTTATGATAGAAACAATTTGTATTTTCATTGTTTCCAGATACTTTCGTTTTTAAGCAGTTTTATATTTTAAGCTACAGGGCCTAGTACTTGTTATTATACCTAACAATAACAATAGGCCTACTGTATTACTGCAATTTACTGGTGCAACTGTTTAAGTGAAAGGCCAAACCAGATGGGAATAAAACAACTTGCAGTCCTAACCGTATGCTGATAAATCGAGTTTGTCAAACAGCTTTGTTAGCCTGCAAATTTGGGCGTAAAATTAGAATTATTACAACTACACTCTAAACTCTAGTCTAATGTGTTATAGAAAGTATTTGTACTATAAGCTATAAGATAGATCAGTAAATGAAACTGAAGGCTGAGTCACACTAAGTGAATCAGTGCGTGGTTTGAGATTATCAGATTGAAACTATCGATCGTTTAAAAGTTAATTATAAAAATTTTGCCTGCAACTTTTCCTACGTTTCAAATTTGCGCGTATAGCAAATTCAGTGACAAGTATAAGAAAACAGGTTTGCTTTATTTGTCTAGGTACTTTACACACGAAACATGGTTCTCTTTTGTTTTTCAAAATACATGTTTAAAATGAAAAAAAAGTTTTATATTCTTAAGATAGCATAAAAATATCGCCTTGACAACTCAGTGGCTTTGATTAGAATGAATCTTAAAACATTCTTTACCTTGGAAATACGCAAACCTGTATGTTGCGTTCTTATTGGTGTACTGTAATAATAATTCTTTCGAAATTCTAAATATTAGTTTCAACTTTTGTAGAATTTTGTGTCTTTGCCATTTACCAACTTCTAGTTAGTTTTCAAAATTCTTTAAACAAATGTTTTTTACCATTGTTTAATGTGTTACGTTTCGGTTTAAAATTTTCTTTTTGTGTAGTTTAATCAGAGTTTTTATATAATCTATTCTAATATTTTTTTGATAATTGAGTAATAACTAATCATTCTACGGGAAGAGTCAGGATGAATCTAATAGAGAATTACATGAATTAATTTGATCATATCGTTACGTTTTATTTATAATTCATTTAGATTTATATTGCTAAATATCGGAATTTCATGGTAGGCACACTTTAGCTAATTACCTCAATACATAGTTCTGGGAAAATTATTGTAGCTCGGATTTTACTATCTTAAATGGTATTCGTTGAATGTGGATTCAAGAAGCATGTACAATGCTTTCAATAAATATAATGTTTACATCGATGAACACAATTACAGGGAATTTTCAGTAGTAACCCAGGTCTTTAGTGTTTATTATTTTCAGCCTTTGTATATGTCTTTTAAAAATCATAACTTAGACGAAAAATATTTGCTTAGGAAAATTAAAAAATTTAAAAAGCTTTCAAATCTTGTTTGCAGAGTCTAGCACACAAACTCAACTGACTTGCCTGCAATGTCTCAAGCGGCGACACAAACATAGCAGAGGAGGGCGCAGAGGCGCCTGATAAACACCTGCCGGTCGACATGGAACGGCCGCTGATGTCACGCGAAGAGACGGAGAAAGCCGACACAGAAAAGGAGAAGTCGCGCTCGAGTAGCGGCGCTGGCGGCGGTGAGGCGGCGCCGCCAGCAGCACCAGCGACGCCGAGTGCTGCAGCTGACGCAGCTGGCGCCGAGCAGCCTGCGGATGGAGAAGGCGGTGAGGTGGCGATCGCTGAGAACAACGAAGAGGCCGCGGCAGCCGCAGCAGCGGCAGCAGCAGCGGCGAAGCTGAAGCAGAGGCCGCCAAACTGACAGTGCTGGATCTCATCAAGTCCAAGATTGTCCTCACAGACTACTTGATGGACGAAACCTTCACTGAGGAGCACGCGGTCTTCATCGAGACTGAATTCCTGCAGAGCAGCCACAGCAACCTCCTGGTGGCCTACGCTCACCCCAAGGCAGGTCTGCAGTTTGATACCAGCTTCCCAACGATGAGGCTGACCGAATCTTCTATTTCATGAAGTCCAGCACCATCGAGGAAGGCCAGGAGATCAACCGTGGAGAATTTCAA